>JAPTMU010000137.1:178392-231264 GCA_028583405.1 Pogonophryne albipinna | reverse complement strand
ATCGTGAACGCTATTAACCCTTAACTAAAGTCATCGTGAACGCTATTAACCCTTTAACTAAACTCATCGTGAACGCTATTAACCCTTTAACTAAAGTCATCGTGAACGCTATTAACCCTTTAACTAAAGTCATCGTGAACGCTATTAACCTTTAACTAAAGTCATCGTGAACGCTATGAACCCTTTAACTAAAGTCCTCGTGAACGCTATGAACCCTTTAACTAAAGTCATCGTGAACGCTATTAACCCTTTAACTAAAGTCATCGTGAACGCTATTAACCCTTTAACTAAAGTCATCGTGAACGCTATTAACCCTTTAACTAAAGTCATCGTGAACGCTATTAAACCCTTTAACTAAAAGTCATCGTGAACGCTATTAACCCTTTAACTAAAGTCATCGTGAATGCTATGAACCCTTTAACTAAAGTCATCGTGAACGCTATTAACCCTTTAACTAAGTCATCGTGAACGCTATTAACCCTTTAACTAAGTCATCGTGAACACTATTAACCTTTAACTAAAGTCATCGTGAACGCTATTAACCCTTTAACTAAAGTCATCGTGAACGCTATTAACCCTTTAACTAAAGTCATCGTGAACGCTATAACCCTTAACTAAAGTCATCGTGAACGCTATTAACCCTTTAACTAAAGTCATCGTGAACGCTATTAACCCTTTAACTAAAGTCATCGTGAACGCTATTAACCCTTTAACTAAAGTCATCGTGAACGCTATTAACCCTTTAACTAAAGTCATCGTGAACGCTATTAACCCTTTAACTAAAGTCATCGTGAACGCTATTAACCCTTTAACTAAAGTCATCGTGAACGCTATTAACCCTTTAACTAAAGTCATCGTGAATGCTATTAACCCTTTAACTAAAGTCATCGTGAATGCTATGAACCCCTTAACTAAAGTCATCGTGACCGCTATTAACCCTTTAACTAAAGTCATCGTGAACGCTATTAACCCTTTAACTAAAGTCATCGTGAACACTATTAACCCTTTAACTAAAGTCATCGTGAACGCTATTAAACCTTTAACTAAAGTCATCGTGAACGCTATTAACCCTTTAACTAAAGTCATCGTGAACGCTATTAACCCTTTAACTAAAGTCATCGTGAACGCTATTAACCCTTTAACTAAAGTCATCGTGAACGCTATTAACCCTTTAACTAAAGTCATCGTGAACGCTATTAACCCTTTAACTAAAGTCATCGTGAACGCTATTAACCCTTTAACTAAAGTCATCGTGAACGCTATTAACCCTTTAACTAAAGTCATCGTGAACGCTATTAACCCTTTAACTAAAGTCATCGTGAACGCTATTAACCCTTTAACTAAAGTCATCGTGAACGCTATTAACCCTTTAACTAAAGTCATCGTGAACGCTATTAACCCTTTAACTAAAGTCATCGTGAACGCTATTAACCCTTTAACTAAAGTCATTGTGAACGCTATTAACCCTTTAACTAAAGTCATCGTGAACGCTATTAACCCTTTAACTAAAGTCATCGTGAACGCTATTAACCCTTTAACTAAAGTCATCGTGAACGCTATTAACCCTTTAACTAAAGTCATCGTGAACGCTATTAACCCTTTAACTAAAGTCATCGTGAACGCTATTAACCCTTTAACTAAAGTCATCGTGAACGCTATTAACCCTTTAACTAAAGTCATCGTGAACGCTATTAACCCTTTAACTAAAGTCATCGTGAACGCTATTAACCCTTTAACTAAAGTCATCGTGAACGCTATTAACCCTTTAACTAAAGTCATCGTGAACGCTATTAACCCTTTAACTAAAGTCATCGTGAACGCTATTAACCCTTTAACTAAAGTCATCGTGAACGCTATTAACCCTTTAACTAAAGTCATCGTGAACGCTATTAACCCTTTAACTAAAGTCATCGTGAACGCTATTAACCCTTTAACTAAAGTCATCGTGAACGCTATTAACCCTTTAACTAAAGTCATCGTGAACGCTATTAACCCTTTAACTAAAGTCATCGTGAACGCTATTAACCCTTTAACTAAAGCTCATCGTGAACCATATTAACCCTTTAACTAAATTCATCGTGAACGCTATTAACCCTTAACTAAAGTCATCGTGAACGCTATTAACCCTTTAACTAAACGTCATCGTGACGCTATGAACCCTTTAACTAAAGTCATCGTGAACGCTATTAACCCTTTAACTAAAGTCATCGTGAACGCTATTAACCCTTTAACTAAAGTCATCGTGAACGCTATTAACCCTTTAACTAAAGTCATCGTGAACGCTATTAACCCTTTAACTAAAGTCATCGTGAACGCTATTAACCCTTTAACTAAAGTCATCGTGAACGCTATTAACCCTTTAACTAAAGTCATCGTGAACGCTATTAACCCTTTAACTAAAGTCATCGTGAACGCTATTAACCCTTTAACTAAAGTCATCGTGAACGCTATTAACCCTTTAACTAAAGTCATCGTGAACGCTATTAACCCTTTAACTAAAGTCATCGTGAACGCTATTAACCCTTTAACTAAAGTCATCGTGAACGCTATTAACCCTTTAACTAAAGTCATCGTGAACGCTATTAACCCTTTAACTAAAGTCATCGTGAACGCTATTAACCCTTTAACTAAAGTCATTGTGAACGCTATTAACCCTTTAACTAAAGTCATCGTGAACGCTATTAACCCTTTAACTAAAGTCATCGTGAACACTATTAACCCTTAACTAAAGTCATCGTGAACGCTATTAACCCTTTAACTAAAGTCATCGTGAACGCTATAACCCTTTAACTAAAGTCATCGTGAACGCTATTAACCCTTTAACTAAAGTCATCGTGAACGCTATTAACCCTTTAACTAAAGTCATCGTGAACGCTATTAACCCTTTAACTAAAGTCATCGTGAACGCTATTAACCCTTTAACTAAAGTCATCGTGAACGCTATTAACCCTTTAACTAAAGTCATCGTGAACGCTATTAACCCTTTAACTAAAGTCATCGTGAACACTATTAACCCTTTAACTAAAGTCATCGTGAACGCTATTAACCCTTTAACTAAAGTCATCGTGAACGCTATTAACCCTTTAACTAAAGTCATCGTGAACGCTATTAACCCTTTAACTAAAGTCATCGTGAACACTATTAAACCTTTAACTAAAGTCATCGTGAACGCTATTAAACCCTTTAACTAAAGTCATCGTGAACGCTATTAACCCTTTAACTAAAGTCATCGTGAACGCTATTAACCCTTTAACTAAAGTCATCGTGAACGCTATTAACCCTTTAACTAAAGTCATCGTGAACGCTATTAACCCTTTAACTAAAGTCATCGTGAACGCTATAACCCTTTAACTAAAGTCATCGTGAACGCTATTAACCCTTTAACTAAAGTCATCGTGAACACTATTAACCCTTTAACTAAAGTCATCGTGAACGCTATTAACCCTTTAACTAAAGTCATCGTGAACGCTATTAACCCTTTAACTAAAGTCATCGTGAACGCTATTAACCCTTTAACTAAAGTCATCGTGAACGCTATTAACCCTTTAACTAAAGTCATCGTGAACACTATTAACCCTTTAACTAAAGTCATCGTGAACGCTATTAACCCTTTAACTAAAGTCATCGTGAACGCTATTAACCCTTTAACTAAAGTCATCGTGAACGCTATTAACCCTTTAACTAAAGTCATCGTGAACGTTATTAAAAATTATAATGTAGAGCTCTCTCTCTGAGTAATGTAGAGTTCTCTCTCTCTGAGTAATGTAGAGCTCTCTCTCTCTGAGTAATGTAGAGTTCTCTCTCTGAGTAATGTAGAGTTCTCTCTCTGAGTAATGTAGAGTTCTCTCTCTGAGTAATGTAGAGTTCTCTCTCTCTGAGTAATGTAGAGTTCTCTCTCTGAGTAATGTAGAGCTGTCTCTCTCTGAGTAATGTAGAGCTCTCTCTCTGAGTGATGTAGAGCTGTCTCTCTGAGTGATGTAGAGCTGTCTCTCTCTGAGTAATGTAGAGCTCTCTCTCTCTGAGTAATGTAGAGCTCTCTCTCTGAGTGATGTAGAGCTGTCTCTCTGAGTGATGTAGAGTTCTCTCTCTCTGAGTAATGTAGAGCTCTCTCTCTGAGTGATGTAGAGCTGTCTCTCTGAGTGATGTAGAGTTCTCTCTCTCTGAGTAATGTAGAGCTCTCTCTCTCTGAGTAATGTAGAGTTCTCTCTCTCTGAGTAATGTAGAGCTCTCTCTCTGAGTAATGTAGAGCTCTCTCTCTGAGTAATGTAGAGCTCTCTCTCTCTGAGTAATGTAGAGTTCTCTCTCTCTGAGTAATGTAGAGCTCTCTCTCTCTGAGTAATGTAGAGCTCTCTCTCTCTGAGTAATGTAGAGCTCTCTCTCTGAGTAATGTAGAGCTCTCTCTCTCTGAGTAATGTAGAGCTGTCTCTCTGAGTAATGTAGAGTTCTCTCTCTGAGTAATGTAGAGCTCTCTCTCTCTGAGTAATGTAGAGCTGTCTCTCTGAGTAATGTAGAGTTCTCTCTCTGAGTAATGTAGAGCTCTCTCTCTCTGAGTAATGTAGAGCTGTCTCTCTGAGTAATGTAGAGTTCTCTCTCTCTGAGTAATGTAGAGCTCTCTCTCTCTGAGTAATGTAGAGCTGTCTCTCTGAGTAATGTAGAGCTCTCTCTCTGAGTAATGTAGAGCTCTCTCTCTGAGTAATGTAGAGTTCTCTCTCTCTGAGTAATGTAGAGCTCTCTCTCTCTGAGTAATGTAGAGCTCTCTCTCTCTGAGTAATGTAGAGCTCTCTCTCTCTGAGTAATGTAGAGCTGTCTCTCTCTGAGTAATGTAGAGTTCTCTCTCTCTGAGTAATGTAGAGCTCTCTCTCTCTGAGTAATGTAGAGCTCTCTCTCTCTGAGTAATGTAGAGCTCTCTCTCTCTGAGTAATGTAGAGTTCTCTCTCTCTGAGTAATGTAGAGTTCTCTCTCTGAGTAATGTAGAGCTGTCTCTCTGAGTAATGTAGAGCTGTCTCTCTGAGTAATGTAGAGTTCTCTCTCTGAGTGATGTAGAGCTCTCTCTCTCTGAGTAATGTAGAGCTGTCTCTCTGAGTAATGTAGAGTTCTCTCTCTGAGTAATGTAGAGTTCTCTCTCTCTGAGTAATGTAGAGCTCTCTCTCTGAGTAATGTAGAGTTCTCTCTCTGAGTAATGTAGAGCTGTCTCTCTCTCTGAGTAATGTAGAGCTGTCTCTCTGAGTAATGTAGAGCTGTCTCTCTGAGTAATGTAGAGCTGTCTCTCTCTGAGTAATGTAGAGCTCTCTCTCTGAGTGATGTAGAGCTGTCTCTCTCTGAGTAATGTAGAGCTCTCTCTCTGAGTAATGTAGAGCTCTCTCTCTGAGTAATGTAGAGCTCTCTCTCTGAGTAATGTAGAGCTCTCTCT
Source organism: Pogonophryne albipinna (assembly GCA_028583405.1). NCBI lineage: Eukaryota > Metazoa > Chordata > Actinopteri > Perciformes > Artedidraconidae > Pogonophryne > Pogonophryne albipinna. Next base: position 225,854 of record JAPTMU010000137.1, on the reverse strand, counting down.
CTGAGTAATGTAGAGCTGTCTCTCTGAGTAATGTAGAGTTCTCTCTCTCTGAGTAATGTAGAGTTCTCTCTCTCTGAGTAATGTAGAGTTCTCTCTCTGAGTAATGTAGAGCTGTCTCTCTCTCTGAGTAATGTAGAGTTCTCTCTCTGAGTAATGTAGAGCTGTCTCTCTGAGTAATGTAGAGCTCTCTCTCTGAGTAATGTAGAGTTCTCTCTCTCTGAGTAATGTAGAGCTCTCTCTCTCTGAGTAATGTAGAGTTCTCTCTCTGAGTAATGTAGAGCTGTCTCTCTCTCTGAGTAATGTAGAGCTGTCTCTCTCTCTGAGTAATGTAGAGCTCTCTCTCTGAGTAATGTAGAGCTGTCTCTCTCTCTGAGTAATGTAGAGCTCTCTCTCTCTGAGTAATGTAGAGCTCTCTCTCTCTGAGTAATGTAGAGTTCTCTCTCTGAGTAATGTAGAGCTCTCTCTCTCTGAGTAATGTAGAGTTCTCTCTCTGAGTAATGTAGAGCTCTCTCTCTGAGTAATGTAGAGCTCTCTCTCTCTGAGTAATGTAGAGCTGTCTCTCTCTGAGTAATGTAGAGTTCTCTCTCTCTGAGTAATGTAGAGCTCTCTCTCTCTGAGTAATGTAGAGCTCTCTCTCTCTGAGTAATGTAGAGCTCTCTCTCTCTGAGTAATGTAGAGTTCTCTCTCTCTGAGTAATGTAGAGTTCTCTCTCTGAGTAATGTAGAGCTGTCTCTCTGAGTAATGTAGAGCTGTCTCTCTGAGTAATGTAGAGTTCTCTCTCTGAGTGATGTAGAGCTCTCTCTCTCTGAGTAATGTAGAGCTGTCTCTCTGAGTAATGTAGAGTTCTCTCTCTGAGTAATGTAGAGTTCTCTCTCTCTGAGTAATGTAGAGCTCTCTCTCTGAGTAATGTAGAGCTGTCTCTCTCTCTGAGTAATGTAGAGCTGTCTCTCTGAGTAATGTAGAGCTGTCTCTCTGAGTAATGTAGAGCTGTCTCTCTGAGTAATGTAGAGTTCTCTCTCTGAGTAATGTAGAGTTCTCTCTCTCTGAGTAATGTAGAGTTCTCTCTCTGAGTAATGTAGAGCTGTCTCTCTCTCTGAGTAATGTAGAGCTGTCTCTCTGAGTAATGTAGAGCTGTCTCTCTGAGTAATGTAGAGCTGTCTCTCTCTGAGTAATGTAGAGCTCTCTCTCTGAGTGATGTAGAGCTCTCTCTCTGAGTAATGTAGAGCTCTCTCTCTGAGTAATGTAGAGCTGTCTCTCTCTGAGTAATGTAGAGCTCTCTCTCTGAGTAATGTAGAGTTCTCTCTCTGAGTAATGTAGAGCTGTCTCTCTGAGTAATGTAGAGCTGTCTCTCTGAGTAATGTAGAGCTGTCTCTCTGAGTAATGTAGAGTTCTCTCTCTCTGAGTAATGTAGAGTTCTCTCTCTCTGAGTAATGTAGAGCTCTCTCTCTGAGTAATGTAGAGCTGTCTCTCTGAGTAATGTAGAGCTCTCTCTCTCTGAGTAATGTAGAGTTCTCTCTCTCTCTGAGTAATGTAGAGCTGTCTCTCTCTCTGAGTAATGTAGAGTTCTCTCTCTGAGTAATGTAGAGCTGTCTCTCTGAGTAATGTAGAGCTGTCTCTCTGAGTAATGTAGAGTTCTCTCTCTGAGTAATGTAGAGCTCTCTCTCTGAGTGAATGTAGAGCTGTCTCTCTGAGTGAATGTAGAGCTGTCTCTCTCTGAGTAATGTAGAGTTCTCTCTCTCTGAGTAATGTAGAGCTCTCTCTCTGAGTAATGTAGAGTTCTCTCTCTGAGTAATGTAGAGCTCTCTCTCTGAGTGATGTAGAGCTGTCTCTCTGAGTGATGTAGAGCTGTCTCTCTCTGAGTAATGTAGAGTTCTCTCTCTCTGAGTAATGTAGAGCTCTCTCTCTGAGTAATGTAGAGTTCTCTCTCTCTGAGTAATGTAGAGCTCTCTCTCTGAGTAATGTAGAGTTCTCTCTCTCTGAGTAATGTAGAGTTCTCTCTCTCTGAGTAATGTAGAGCTCTCTCTCTGAGTAATGTAGAGTTCTCTCTCTGAGTAATGTAGAGCTGTCTCTCTGAGTGATGTAGAGCTCTCTCTCTGAGTAATGTAGAGCTCTCTCTCTGAGTAATGTAGAGCTCTCTCTCTGAGTAATGTAGAGCTCTCTCTCTCTGAGTAATGTAGAGTTCTCTCTCTCTGAGTAATGTAGAGTTCTCTCTCTGAGTAATGTAGAGCTGTCTCTCTGAGTAATGTAGAGCTGTCTCTCTGAGTAATGTAGAGTTCTCTCTCTCTGAGTAATGTAGAGTTCTCTCTCTCTGAGTAATGTAGAGCTCTCTCTCTGAGTAATGTAGAGTTCTCTCTCTGAGTAATGTAGAGCTGTCTCTCTGAGTAATGTAGAGCTGTCTCTCTGAGTAATGTAGAGTTCTCTCTCTCTGAGTAATGTAGAGTTCTCTCTCTCTGAGTAATGTAGAGCTGTCTCTCTGAGTAATGTAGAGCTGTCTCTCTGAGTAATGTAGAGCTCTCTCTCTGAGTAATGTAGAGTTCTCTCTCTCTGAGTAATGTAGAGTTCTCTCTCTCTGAGTAATGTAGAGTTCTCTCTCTGAGTAATGTAGAGCTGTCTCTCTGAGTAATGTAGAGCTGTCTCTCTGAGTAATGTAGAGCTCTCTCTCTCTGAGTAATGTAGAGCTGTCTCTCTGAGTAATGTAGAGCTCTCTCTCTCTGAGTAATGTAGAGTTCTCTCTCTCTGAGTAATGTAGAGTTCTCTCTCTCTGAGTAATGTAGAGCTCTCTCTCTGAGTAATGTAGAGTTCTCTCTCTGAGTAATGTAGAGCTCTCTCTCTGAGTGATGTAGAGCTGTCTCTCTGAGTGATGTAGAGCTGTCTCTCTCTGAGTAATGTAGAGTTCTCTCTCTCTGAGTAATGTAGAGCTCTCTCTCTGAGTAATGTAGAGTTCTCTCTCTGAGTAATGTAGAGCTGTCTCTCTCTGAGTAATGTAGAGCTCTCTCTCTGAGTGATGTAGAGCTGTCTCTCTGAGTGATGTAGAGCTGTCTCTCTCTGAGTAATGTAGAGTTCTCTCTCTCTGAGTAATGTAGAGTTCTCTCTCTGAGTAATGTAGAGCTGTCTCTCTCTGAGTAATGTAGAGCTCTCTCTCTGAGTGATGTAGAGCTGTCTCTCTGAGTGATGTAGAGCTCTCTCTCTCTGAGTAATGTAGAGTTCTCTCTCTCTGAGTAATGTAGAGTTCTCTCTCTGAGTAATGTAGAGCTGTCTCTCTCTGAGTAATGTAGAGCTGTCTCTCTGAGTAATGTAGAGCTGTCTCTCTCTGAGTAATGTAGAGTTCTCTCTCTCTGAGTAATGTAGAGCTCTCTCTCTGAGTAATGTAGAGCTCTCTCTCTGAGTAATGTAGAGCTGTCTCTCTGAGTAATGTAGAGCTGTCTCTCTCTGAGTAATGTAGAGTTCTCTCTCTCTGAGTAATGTAGAGCTCTCTCTCTGAGTAATGTAGAGTTCTCTCTCTGAGTAATGTAGAGCTGTCTCTCTCTGAGTAATGTAGAGCTCTCTCTCTGAGTGATGTAGAGCTGTCTCTCTGAGTGATGTAGAGCTGTCTCTCTGAGTAATGTAGAGCTGTCTCTCTCTGAGTGATGTAGAGCTGTCTCTCTGAGTGATGTAGAGCTGTCTCTCTGAGTGATGTAGAGCTGTCTCTCTGAGTAATGTAGAGCTGTCTCTCTCTGAGTGATGTAGAGCTGTCTCTCTGAGTGATGTAGAGCTGTCTCTCTGAGTAATGTAGAGCTGTCTCTCTGAGTGATGTAGAGCTGTCTCTCTGAGTGATGTAGAGCTCCAGTTGCTATGTGTATGATGAACGGCAGTCTTATTATCTGTATACATGTTCAGAGGACTTTAATCAGTCATCGCTCGGGGTGTAACGGTTCACAGAGTTCACGGTTCGGTACAACAAGAAAAAGCAAAAACAAAGTCCCAGATGCATAATTCCAGGTTTGTTATTTATTTTGAACAGTAGTGCAAGTTTCAGTTTAAAAATAAGAAACTAACATTTTGAATAATTCACTTTATTACACTGTTAAAAACAAATCACACACACACTCAGACGGCCATATTATCTATATTGGCTGATGTTAAACGAAAATGTTCAATAAGCTGTAAAACTAAAAAGAATGTCTTGAAAATATTACATCATAAATAATAACAAAGTGTTTCAAGAGCGCAAAGTCGTTGAAAAACATATGCCAAAAGCTTCCGTTATTTATTTTGGTCTCACGGCTTTCATGTCTATTGGCTTCTTAAAAACAGCGGGGATCAGCTGCTGAACTGCTGCTGTCTTTTGCCGGGCTCCGGAGATTGGCAAATCTGGGTGATGCCTTCTGATGTGATTTAGCATGTTTGGCGTGTGTTACCATTAGCATACCGCACCACTGTAGAACAACGGCGACACACCGTCCTCGTCCGATCCACCACTTCATCGTTGTTGTAGTCCACAGGGAACCCAAAATGTTCCCACACAGCCGATTCAAAAGAAGCAGGTGGGTTCTAGCTCCTGTGTGAGATCTGAACTCAGCATACTAACTTTTCTTCTTGTATTTTGTTCGTTTTGTTGTGTTTCTTCTTGTTCTTCATTTGTTTTTTAAGGGCGGCAGGCTAACAGCTTTTAGGCGCAATACCGCCCTCTGGATTATATATAGTGTAGTGGATACTGCCCTGAAGGACAGACTTTTTTTCCCACTCATAAAAAAAAAGGCGTATTCGTAGTGTGACTGCATGTGCCGAACTGTTACGGATACCGTTACACCCCTAGTCAGCGTGTTTGCGATATTGTTGGTGTGATGGAAACTTCGGAGCAGCAATGCAGAAAGGATGGAAACTGGAATCTCTTTAGTCAAACACTGGGATTTATTGAGAGTTATACGGTCGGAGAGTTCACAAGGTAAAGGCACAACTATCATCATGTAATACCCAGCCAACTCTGGAGGCACAAAGGAAACACATAGATCTGTATATCAGAAAGGAGGGACTTAGAAAACTCCCCTTCCCCCTAATGATTACCAGACACAGGAACGAAAACCCCTTTGAATTACAACCTTACCATGAACCAAAATTCTCCCCCACAGGAAAGCAGAGGACCTCTTGACCTGTGTCCTCTTCAAGTTACAGGCAAGAGCATATTGCGACTTAACGAAAAGCATATGTTTGTAATTTGACAGGTTCTCAGGAAAGCTGAGAAACTCAAAACACAAAGTGATCGGATTAAAATATTCTCTGACAGTTCCATTCTTTTTATCAATTTATTGATAACTAATTAACATTAGTCTAAGAATATTTCAGTCACTACTTAAATCAATAAGCGTCTTCAGAGTTGTGTGGGCTCACATACATCAATTACATCAAAAAGTAAAACAAGATTGAAAACATTTCAATGACCATAATTGAACACAGTCAATCATAATAGAAAAATCATCTCTCCTCAGTGTTTGGCATCATTTGTCAAAAGCACAATAATAAACACATGAAATACAAAAATATAATAGCAAAATATATGTTTCAAAAATAAGATCTTTTATCATTTATCACTCAGTTAATCTCATTCATCAAACACAAATTCAAAATCAGCTTACATCTCAAAGATTTACTTCAAGGCAATTACTTATTAAAACACAATTAGAATTTAGGATTATAAGAAATCCAATTGAGGTATAAAATCAGAATCATGAGAGATCCAGCTAAAATTCACAGTTAAGGTATAAATTCACAGTTAAGGTATAAATTCACAGTTAAGGTATAAATTCACAGTGATGAATAGACCAATCTGTAATCTGCAAAGTTGCAGTGTCCTCAATCTTTAACATTACTTTACGTTTACTTCATTACGCTTTATTCAAGAGTAAGGCACTTAGTAGTACATATATTTCATTCAAATACATTTGTTCAAAATCTGAAAAGGAAAAGTCAGACATTTATTGTATAACATCCTGAAAAGAGAAAAATCAAAACATCTGTTCTTTATTCTGAGTGTCAACTGTAATCATTTTATCAATCGCTGAATGGGGGTACCCATGGGGCAGAAACCGCAATGGAGACCCAGGGATCTGGAAGCTCGGCGTCGTACATTAACATTGTCTCACCTACAGTTGAATATCCGACTAGCCTCTGTGGGGCTTGGAGGGCGGTCTTGGCAACCCTTCGTATGGCTAATTTAACTACAGTGATCAAACAGATCACTAGGATTAGCACAACCAAGATAAACACTGAAACAGTAACAACAAATTTAACCAACCCCGCTCCCCAGGATCCAATGGTTCCACTTAAATCCCCAAATGTAAACCCATGAGTTTCATGCAATTATTTTATTCCTCTGGCAGTATCATGAGCCATATCCATAACTTCCGGTGTAGCGTCAGAGATGAAAGAACAACACTCAGATCCAATCACCTTACATGTGCCTCCCTGAGCAGCTAGGAGAAGATCCAGTGCCATACGATTCTGTAATGCTACTGTCCTAACTTCCTGCAATTCTTTGTGTTCAGCTAACATCGCTGTGTTAGATACATTTAGATGGTGATCGGATACAACCTGAAAGGGAAAAGTTAGGCAAATATTCAAAGACTTTTGTAAAACCTGGAAAGGAAGGTTTAAATATTTAAAGCTTGAAACATCATTGTAGGTCTTTCTGTGCATGGATAATACATTGAAGAGTAGTGTTGTTAAACCTGATTGCTGGACAATTAAGGATAGTAACATTATCTGTTATAATATTAGAAATATCTTATTGTTCAATATCTTATAATCTGAAAATATCAATTAATTTATTTTGTTTAGTGTGAAAGTGTAATCTGATCTGACAAAATATATTTATCACCACTATTTAACACATGTCTGTTCATCGGAAATATAAGAACTATCATTAATTGTACATCTGTAAACATCTAGTCATTCAATTCAAATGTTATCTTTGTACGAGAGCTGGAAGAACATGTCCTCCTGACTCGTTCTCCTCCTCTCTTTATGACACAGAATGTCTGGTGTGTAAAGGCATCCTGATACTGTAGATTAGCACTGAGGTGCTGATTGGCTTAAAACTCTTCTTCATCAGAGCGCCATATTTCACCCCCCCAATTGCTCTGCTTTTTGTGTGGCTCATTAGTGAGCACTGTAGCTGATCCCCCAGTGAAATGAAGGCTCATCTGCCTGCATTCCTTCTGCTTGAGAGCAGTGCAACTGCCTATTCCAAGTGGCGTGATGGGAGAGGTTAGGAAAACATGGAACCTTGTATGAAGCCTCTGAAACCATCGCTCGTCCTGCAGGGTTGTCTACTTGGGCCCCCCCAGCAGAAAGATGAAGAAGCATCCCATCTCATCAGAAAGTTGAAGATTAGAATCCTCTCATCTCGAACGACCTCGTGCTTCCTTGCCCGTGGCTGGGGGTGCTCTCTGCAGCCGGAGAGTGTGATCCTCTTTCTCTGACCCTTGGCCTTCAGAGCTGTCCTAGTTATTGGGTTAACACTTGATAGGGATGTTTTCCTGAGTGAAGACAACTCAAGGTAATGGATTAGCACATTATCATTCTATTACAAAAATAGGATAGGGTCCTCAGAATTATTTGGGAACCTTCCTGACACATGCACATGCATAAATGTAAGGTTTGTGTTAGTCATGTAACATGCAAGAATCATATACTCATTAGTCCAAAGCAGAGAAATGTTATTTTAAGTTAAATGTGAGCTAGTCCCTGTGGATATCACCCCTTCTCAATGATTCTAAATGTTATATTAATTCACCATTTACCGTTTGATAAAATATTAGTTTATCAGAAATACATTTGAAATAAATGTTCCAATATGAAATCAATTTCTCAATATAATTGACTCTCCCCTCCCTTTTCTTACATATGTCACATGTGTAATAACAAGTAGGAGTCTATTTAAACATGGTATCGTCTATAAGCTATTAATCGATAAGACTCAGTATCAGAATGCAACTCGCAAATATCTCTTCTCTCTTTCCTATCCCTCTCTTCCCTCTTCTCTCTATTCTCTCTTCCACATCTCTCTTACATCTTCCCATGTCTTTCGTCTCTCACTTCCCCATCTCTTTCTCTCTTACTTCTGTTAGATATGAAATAAAACATACGAGTCCATGTAAGCATGGTAGAGGTCATAATCCATTACTCGAGAAGACTCAGTATCACCCGTGCGCAGCTAACAAAAAACAATTGTGAGAAGCATATATTAAGCAGGAAATGCACACCGTTGTTGAAAAAACAAAGCATAGCCGATTCGGGAGGAAAAGCTTCATCCCCCTTAACATCTGAGTTACCACTGAAGGCATAGCATGAATGATAGTGGGCGTCCGAGGGTGTCATTACTGAGAAATGTCAAACAAATTCAAGACCTTACATTTGAAAACAGGTTTGCATTCCTCCACTTAAGGTGACGTTATCATTGGAAACAATAAAAACGAATTGTTTTGATGTAGAATCTATAAATTGAATCGTTAGAGCAGAACAGAATGGTTGTATTGTAGCCTGAGTTCCGTGCAGTCTCTAGTTTCACCAGGTGGAAACATGGTCCATATAATGCGAATACATGTAGAAGTAGACAGTAAGAGGCCCCTGACATGAGGCCTATACTAAACATAGTAGGGGTTTTTAACAGCTTGCCAACTTACAGGCATCCTCTGCATAGCAGTATGAATAGCCTTAAAACAACCCACTCTGCGGTAACGAGAGTCATGTGTCTGACCCAAATGCCCTAAGTGAAGCCGTTAGTCTCATCTGACTGACCCAAGGGTTGGTGCTGGTGAGACAGGGAGGCTTCCAGGTGTTCAAAGCAGATGTCAAACTTTCAGTTCATGGTGGGGGGGAGCAGACCCATGTGAGACAGTATCAATCAACGGCTGTAATGTTCAGTTTGAGGAGCGTCATTCTCTCTGGGAGCAGGGAATGGTGTCCATTCTCGGACCAGACCATTAATGTCATGTAGAGCAGCCATAGCATCTCTGTGACTGCACTCAGCCGGACTGTAGCAGGGCAGAACTGGGTGACTCTCAGTGAAGCCGTCCAAGGCCACAGACAAAATGGAACCACATACTAACAAAAAGGACACAGGGCCATCAATGTCTCTCTTTACCTTTGGCCTAATCATAAAACAAATCAGTGGGAAAAATGTGGAACACTAATCCATCATGTGAAATGTTGAGTTAATTTAAATAATTACGTATGGGTTGAAATCAAATTAACATTAACATTAGAACTAAAGTCAGTTAAAATTGGACTTGCACGGATCAGAATCTAATCAATACACCATGTTCCCAGCTCTGTGATGAAAGGATAACCAGCAGGGATGCAAACTTGTCACCTTTCTGCGAAATTCGCCGTTTTGAATCCAAAATAGGTCGTTTGTGTGATTCATGTAGATCTGCAATAAAAAATATTATTGGGGTATGGGGGTCTGGGAACCGGAGTAATCTGCAGCCGCGAGCTGTTATGTGCCGTCATGACACGCATGGTGTTCTTTTTATATATGATAATGAAGAGCGAGCTGTGTGCTCGAGTCTTCCTGCCCGTCGGCTCTGCTCATGGATGTATATTAAGGCTCTGCTCATGGATGTATATTAAGGCTCTGCTCATGGATGTATATTAAGGCTCTGCTCATGGATGTATAATAAGGCTCTGCTCATGGATGTATAATAAGGCTCTGCTCATGGATGTATAATAAGGCTCTGCTCATGGATGTATATTAAGGCTCTGCTCATGGATGTATAATAAGGCTCTGCTCATGGATGTATATTAAGGCTCTGCTCATGGATGTATAATAAGGCTCTGCTCATGGATGTATATTAAGGCTCTGCTCATGGATGTATATTAAGGCTCTGCTCATGGATGTATATTAAGGCTCTGCTCATGGATGTATATTAAGGCTCTGCTCATGGATGTATAATAAGGCTCTGCTCATGGATGTATATTAAGGCTCTGCTCATGGATGTATAATAAGGCTCTGCTCATGGATGTATATTAAGGCTCTGCTCATGGATGTATAATAAGGCTCTGCTCATGGATGTATATTAAGGCTCTGCTCATGGATGTATAATAAGGCTCTGCTCATGGATGTATAATAAGGCTCTGCTCATGGATGTATAATAAGGCTCTGCTCATGGATGTATATTAAGGCTCTGCTCATGGATGTATAATAAGGCTCTGCTCATGGATGTATATTAAGGCTCTGCTCATGGATGTATAATAAGGCTCTGCTCATGGATGTATATTAAGGCTCTGCTCATGGATGTATAATAAGGCTCTGCTCATGGATGTATATTAAGGCTCTGCTCATGGATGTATAATAAGGCTCTGCTCATGGATGTATATTAAGGCTCTGCTCATGGATGTATAATAAGGCTCTGCTCATGGATGTATATTAAGGCTCTGCTCATGGATGTATATTAAGGCTCTGCTCATGGATGTATATTAAGGCTCTGCTCATGGATGTATATTAAGGCTCTGCTCATGGATGTATAATAAGGCTCTGCTCATGGATGTATATTAAGGCTCTGCTCATGGATGTATAATAAGGCTCTGCTCATGGATGTATATTAAGGCTCTGCTCATGGATGTATAATAAGGCTCTGCTCATGGATGTATAATAAGGCTCTGCTCATGGATGTATAATAAGGCTCTGCTCATGGATGTATATTAAGGCTCTGCTCATGGATGTATAATAAGGCTCTGCTCATGGATGTATATTAAGGCTCTGCTCATGGATGTATATTAAGGCTCTGCTCATGGATGTATATTAAGGCTCTGCTCATGGATGTATATTAAGGCTCTGCTCATGGATGTATAATAAGGCTCTGCTCATGGATGTATATTAAGGCTCTGCTCATGGATGTATATTAAGGCTCTGCTCATGGATGTATATTAAGGCTCTGCTCATGGATGTATATTAAGGCTCTGCTCATGGATGTATAATAAGGCTCTGCTCATGGATGTATATTAAGGCTCTGCTCATGGATGTATATTAAGGCTCTGCTCATGGATGTATATTAAGGCTCTGCTCATGGATGTATAATAAGGCTCTGCTCATGGATGTATAATAAGGCTCTGCTCATGGATGTATAATAAGGCTCTGCTCATGGATGTATATTAAGGCTCTGCTCATGGATGTATATTAAGGCTCTGCTCATGGATGTATATTAAGGCTCTGCTCATGGATGTATATTAAGGCTCTGCTCATGGATGTATAATAAGGCTCTGCTCATGGATGTATAATAAGGCTCTGCTCATGGATGTATAATAAGGCTCTGCTCATGGATGTATATTAAGGCTCTGCTCATGGATGTATAATAAGGCTCTGCTCATGGATGTATATTAAGGCTCTGCTCATGGATGTATAATAAGGCTCTGCTCATGGATGTATATTAAGGCTCTGCTCATGGATGTATATTAAGGCTCTGCTCATGGATGTATATTAAGGCTCTGCTCATGGATGTATATTAAGGCTCTGCTCATGGATGTATAATAAGGCTCTGCTCATGGATGTATAATAAGGCTCTGCTCATGGATGTATATTAAGGCTCTGCTCATGGATGTATAATAAGGCTCTGCTCATGGATGTATATTAAGGCTCTGCTCATGGATGTATAATAAGGCTCTGCTCATGGATGTATATTAAGGCTCTGCTCATGGATGTATAATAAGGCTCTGCTCATGGATGTATATTAAGGCTCTGCTCATGGATGTATAATAAGGCTCTGCTCATGTATATTAAGGCTCTGCTCATGGATGTATAATAAGGCTCTGCTCATGGATGTATAATAAGGCTCTGCTCATGGATGTATATTAAGGCTCTGCTCATGGATGTATAATAAGGCTCTGCTGCTCCGCGATGAGGGTCTAGCTTCAGCAGCCACATTACCTACGGGTGCGTTTGTTAATATTAGCTGTGTGGTCCGGCGTCACTGTGGCACAGACTGGACCGCTGGTGAACAGCTGTTAGAACGGGGCGTTCAGGTGTTCAGAGCAGAGCTCCCTGTCGGAGCGGCAGAGCGTGATGTGCACTGAAAAGTGTTTCTGTCGCAATATTATTTAAGGAATCGTTGAGCTAGCTAACTAGCATACATTGTCACTATCTGCTAACGTTAGCTTTAGTACTCAGATCTTGTTCTTGAGTAAAGGTAGAAGTCCTAAGATCTTGTACTTGAGTAAAAGTAGAAGTACTCAGATCTTGTACTTGAGTAAAAGTAGAAGTACTCAGATCTTGTACTTGAGTAAAAGTAGAAGTACTCAGATCTTGTATTTGAGTAAAAGTAGAAGTACCAGAGTGTAGGAATACTATGTTACAGTAAAAGTCCTGCATTCAAAATGTTACTCAAGTGAAAGTAGAAAAGTATTCTCATCAAAATATAGTGAAAGACAGTCAAAGTAGTCGTTGTGCAGATTGGTCCATTTCAGAATAATATATATGATATGTTTTATAATGATTGATCATGAAAGTGTTATCAAAGCTGGTGAAGGTGCAGCTAGTTTGAATGGCTTTGTAGACTGCAGGGTAGCTGGTGAAGGTGCAGCTAGTTTGAATGGCTTTGTAGACTGCAGGGTAGCTGGTGGATTTACTCCAGGTGGAACTAAAGTCTGATTCAACACTTGGTTATATTTCACATCATTCATCCAGATCTGAGAAGTAACTGAAGGTATTAAATACATGTAGTGGAGGAAAAGTACACCATGTACCTCTGAACTGTAGAGGAGTAGAAGTACACCATGTACCTCTGAACTGTAGAGGAGTAGAAGTACACCATGTACCTCTGAACTGTATTGGAGTAGAAGTACAAAGTAGCAAAACATTGAAATACTTAAATAAAGTACAAGTATCTCAAAATTGTACCCAAGTATAGTACTTGAGTTTATGAACTTGGTTACTTTACACCAGTGGCTATACAGATATAAAGACTAAGCCTTGCACAGAGGCATGGAAATACATTTTCAAAATGCTCAACAGCCAAAATTATAAACTGACTGCTACACAATTAAAATAAATGCTTTTATATATTTCTATTAGACTCTTTGGCGTTTCTGTTATTATTACCTGCTTTAGTTGCTCTGACTGCTGACATCCTGTTATTCCTCATGTTAAAGCTGATATCCCGTGGGGTCGGGGGGGGGGCTCGGATCCTTGTCACCTTTTTCATACCTGATGAGTTTGCATCCCTGACAAGACTAGGTACATTACAGGAGTGTTAAAACACCCAAACATGCACACGTATCTTATTTTAGTAGAGATGAGAGGACAAGGTCTAATGTTGTGAACGAAATGATCAAGTCAAAGCTTCAGTATTTTATCTTATGGAGCACATTCAATTCAATAATTAATCTTGAATTACTAATAACTCTAAAGAAGGCAAAAAGTGGATAAGGCAAATACTCATCCAAAGTGTGTGTGTGTGTGTGTGTGTGTGTGTGTGTGTGTGTGTGTGTGTGTGTGCGTGTGTGTGTGTGTGTGTGTGAGCAGCTTGTCTGCTCAAGGTTTAAAACCAGCAGTGCGAATGTTTATGAGAAACAATTCGTAGCTTAGACTGAACTCGAAGGAAACTAGACTGGAATTTTTTTTAAGAAATCAAAACAGCTGGGTGAATACTCTCTTTATGGTATTTAAATTGGGCCAAGTAGAACCCCTTCATGGATTTGTGATACTGATCTCTGTCTGTTCGGATTAGGAAGTCTCATGATTTATGGGCCTGTGAAGGAGAGGCCCAGGGAAAACAACATCTATCTTGGAACTGCAATTACTGACCCTAAAGAAATTGCAACATTATACTCCTTTAAAAATTGCTCAATTCATTTAAACACATTTATTATGCACACAATAAAGACCTCAACAAATATATTGATCCTGGCTTAACCAGCGACCTTTACTCTATTGTTCATAGGCTCAGTAGTTTAACAACTATTAGAACTGTAGTAATGTCTGGAGACCAATTGTACTAGAAATAATTTGAAACAGTTTAATAAAGAATGTTAAACTATATTAAAAACTGTAATTGAACTTCAACTTGTATCAATGATCTGATCCCAGTGGCCAGTTGGAATAGACAATCAATAAAGCTTCCATTTTGCAGCAACAGCGCAAAAGGTTTCAACCACAATTAGTATTATGTCTGAGTCTAGTTCTGTCTTATCTGCTTTGTTTCGGAATGTGTTCAATACATTACGTCTTTATTCATTATTACCATACAATACATAGATTAAGAATAAATGAAACTAATAATACAACATTAACCCAATTGAGCAGACCGATTTTTTTTGCAACCCTGATCTCCTCAGGCCGGTATTTATGACCAGCAGTGATGCCTCTGAGGGTCTCAGGGTGTGAGACAGATGCAGGACATAAAAACACTCTTTTGCTATTTATTTTCATTTGCAGCACATTTATACTATAATATATCATTTTGCTTTACATCTTTACATTATTTTTACGTCATTTACTTTTGGTGAGATAACTAAAGTTTAGTTCATTTAACCCTGGCTATGGACTGATTCATTATTAGTTGTTACAAAGCATACACAAGACGGCGGGACAAACCAATATAGAAACAATTAGACAAACAAACATGAACTCGCAATAAACACCAGCGTGACAGCAAAAACTCATCCAGCTTAATTTAATCCGAATAGAGAGGTTTCAGAGGAGGTAGGGAAATATCTGTTTGATATGAGTGCCTTCTTACTCATATATATTTGTACAAGTGCTAAGAACGGAATCTGTTGAAGAGCAATAACTAATTTATTCTCAATCAACAACCACTATGCGAATTTAGTGGTGCTTTTGCCCCCCCCGATCCGGAGAGCAAAGACTTTTTTAATTTATCCAGTACCTGTTCTTCTCCAACAACAGCCAAATTTAACAACCCATCAGTTCATTTCAACGATGAAACACAGCGCTATGTCACATTCTCGCGTACCACCCTTCCCATTAATGACCAATTAACCTATATTCTTTTGTGTGCACCCCGGGCCGACACCCAGTTTCTCCAGCAAGTAGGAAACTACGGCGCGCCAGGCGACGCACGCACTTAGTTTTCTGCCCCAGTCTTGCCAGCAAAATAGTAGAAGACGGTCGCAGACAAAAATAAATGCTTTTAGACCGTTCTGTTTTTTTTTATATAAAAAAAAACAATCGGCAATGGTGTGAGGAAAAGATATATGACACTCTGTGCTTTTCTTCCTCTTTGCCTGCTACCCCCGCAGGGGGGGTGAAATATCACACACACACTGCAGCAGCTGGAGGCAGATCCGAGGCGATGCCTGCTGTTGATTTAACCGGTTGACCGCTGAAACCTCTAGAATTTGGCGATTTGTTTCAATACAAATCTATCACATTGCTCCTAATGCAGAGGTCCACTTTACTGATGCTCTCTTTAAGGTCTCTCCGAATATTTGCTGTGTGTAATTGTCTGGTAATTTAATTCCAAGAAACACACACAGAGGAAATCAGTCAAAATCAATATTCCTAGGTTATTATTACCCCCAAATATTCTTATTGTTTTTTACATGAGCTGTGTTTGCTCTGAAGGCACATGCCCCAGCAGCAGTCACAGGGAAAATCGGCCAGGACGAAATCCCCTGAGACACCGATTCCCCAGGTTATCATTAAAACCCCAAATGTAAAGAGTAGAGAAACAAAAAAAAATGCAGCTGCTCAGTTTCACAGGTAATTTTATGATACCGTCAATCACAGATTCTGGTAAGGCAATGTCCAAATATAGATTTGAAATTACACTTACCAGTTCTGAAGATCTTTTGGTATTCTGTTCGTTACGCCAATTTGTGATGGAAACTTCGGAGCAGCAATGCAGAAAGGATGGAAACTGGAATCTCTTTAGTCAAACACTGGGATTTATTGAGAGTTATACGGTCGGAGAGTTCACAAGGTAAAGGCACAACTATCATCATGTAATACCCAGCCAACTCTGGAGGCACAAAGGAAACACATAGATCTGTATATCAGAAAGGAGGGACTTAGAAAACTCCCCTTCCCCCTAATGATTACCAGACACAGGAACGAAAACCCCTTTGTATTACAACCTTACCATGAACCAAAATTCTCCCCCACAGGAAAGCAGAGGACCTCTTGAGCTGTGTCCTCTTCAAGTTACATGCAAGAGCATATTGCGACTTAACGAAAAGCATATGTTTGTAATTTGACAGGTTCTCAGGAAAGCTGAGAAACTCAAAGCACAAAGTGATCGGATTAAAATATTCTCTGACAGTTGGAAAGCGATTTTCGGCAGACTTCTGCTTCTCGTCTTCCAATAAAAAAGAAAAAGTCACATTTTTAAATAAAGTTTTAATAGTTTTTACAACATTATTTATCAAATCAAGAGGAATGTCGAAACATTGACTCAGCAGAAATACAAGCCCCACCCACCCAGTGTCCTGTGGGCGGGGTCAATCAGCGTCTGCAATCTAATTGAATGTTCTTGTTGCCACGGTGACAGCTCTTCTCTTGTCTCTGGAAGAAGCCTCATTTTCAAAGTAAAAGTCTTTAGTTTAGGCTTTCAGTTCTTCCAACGAATTTGCTGAAAGAGAAGAAGAAAAAAAGGTCACATGATGACCCCCTTCAGGGTTGCCCCCACCCCCCCCCCCGCCTTGCCTGGTTGCGCCCCACCCTCACCTGATTGGTCAGCAGCTCATCGATCCTCCTCTCCTCGGCCGACCCCGTCTCGACCTTTCCTCGGTATCCTAGCAACTGCTGCCGGTCCTTCAGGTCTCGGTATGTCTGATTGGCCCAGAGAGACGCCAGTCATCATGACATCATCAACGTAAGTAAGCTTTTAAATACTCATTATTATTATTATTATTATTATTATTATTATTATTATTATGAAAGTCTCACGTTGATAACGATGTCGTGACATTTATGCTTCTGGGCCAAAGTGATCCTAAGCTCCGCATCATCAACCAGCGCCACGTAGTCCTGCAGCACCTGTCAATCAAACAACACACCTGTCAATCAATCAACACACCTGTCAATCAAAAAACACACCTGTCAATCAATCAACACACCTGTCAAACAACAGCACACCTGTCAATCAATCAACACACCGTCAATCAATCAACACACCTGGCAATCAATCAAGACACCAGTCAATCAATCAAGACACCAGTCAATCAATCAACACACCTGTCAATCAATCAACACACCTGTCAATCAACACACGTGTCAATCAATCAAGACACCAGTCAATCAATCAACACACCTGTCAATCAATCAACACACCTGTCAATTAACACACGTGTCAATCAATCAACACACCTGTCAATCAATCAAGACACCAGTCAATCAATCAAGACACCAGTCAATCAACACACATGCCAATCAACACACCTGTCAATCAATCAACACACCTGTCAATCAAACAACACATCTGTCAATCAAACAACACACCTGTCAATCAATCAACACATCTGTCAATCAATCAAGACACCTGTCAATCACACATGTCAATCAACACACCTGTCAATCAATCAAGACACCAGCCAATCAATCAAGACACCAGTCAATCAACACACATGTCAATCAACACACCTGTCAATCAATCAACACACGTGTCAATCAATCAACACACCTGTCAATCAAACAACACACCTGTCAATCAAACAACACACCTGTCAATCAATCAACACACCTGTCAATCAAACATGTCAAACAACACACCTGTCAATTAGTCAACACACCTGTCAATCAATCAAGACACCTGTCAATCAATCAAGACACCAGTCAAACACACATGTCAATCAACACACCTGTCAATCAATCAACACACGTGTCAATCAATCAACACACATGTCAATCAATCAACACACCAGTCAATCAATCAACACACCTGTCAATCAAACAACACACCTGTCAATCAATCAACACACCTGTCAATCAATCAACACACCTGTCAATCAATCAACACACGTGTCAATCAATCAACACACATGTCAATCAAACAACACACGTGTCAATCAAACAACACACCTGTCAATCAATCAACACACCTGTCAATCAATCAACACACCGTCAATCAATCAACACACCGTCAATCAATCAACACACCTGTCAATCAATCAAGACACCAGTCAATCAACACCTGTCAATCAATCAACACACGTGTCAATCAATCAACACACCGTCAATCAATCAACACACCTGTCAATCAATCAAGACACCAGTCAATCAACACCTGTCAATCAATCAACACACGTGTCAATCAATCAACACACCTGTCAATCAAACACACCGGTCAATCAATTAACACAACACACCTGTCAATCAAACAACACACCTGTCAATCAATCAACACACCTGTCAATCAATCAACACACCTGTCAAAGAAACAACACACCTGTCAAAGAAACAACACACCTGTCAAAGAAACAACACACCTGTCAAAGAAACAACACACCTGTCAATCAACAGCACACCTGCCAGTCGCACACCTGTTTTCAGCAGGGTAGTCCCTCCCTCTCACCTGTGTGGGGGCGGAGTTCTTCTGCAGGACATCGACCACACGCTGGAAGCTGAGTGGAGATTTCTTCTTGGTGAATCCGAGCCAGTTCCTGCAGGTAAACAGCGCGTCGACGTCTAACCACTCCTTCAGCTCCGCCCGCGCAGCTAGAGCCGTCACGAAGAACTGCTTCTCCGAGATCTGAGGTCAGAGGTCAACCAGGTTAGAGGGCGAAGACCTTACCTGTAACATCCTGTAACTCACCTGGCTGTCACACCACCACGGCTCACCTTGAAGGTCTGACGCACGTTCAGAGGGCTGCTGAAGGTGTTCTGCAAACAGGAAGAGACACAAGTTAAACTGCTTTCAATATTCAGGTTCAGAATAACCTCGGCCTAGTTTAGTTTAACCCGGACTAACCTCGGCCTAGTTTAGTTTAACCCGGACTAACCTGGAACTGGTTTAACCCGGACTAACCTCAGCCTGGTTTAACCCGGACTAACCTCGGCCTAGTTTAGTTTAACCCGGACTAACCTGGAACTGGTTTAACCCGGACTAACCTCAGCCTGGTTTAACCCGGACTAACCTCAGCCTGGTTTAGTTTAACCCGGACTAACCTGGAACTGGTTTAACCCGGACTAACCTCAGCCTAGTTTAGTTTAACCCGGACTAACCTGGAACTGGTTTAACCCGGACTAACCTCAGCCTGGTTTAACACGGACTAACCTCAGCCTAGTTTAGTTTAACCCGGACTAACCTGGAACTGGTTTAACCCGGACTAACCTCATCCTGGTTTAACCCGGACTAACCTCAGCCTGGTTTAGTTTAACCCAGACTAACCTGGAACTGGTTTAACCCGGACTAACCTCATCCTGGTTTAACCCGGACTAACCTCAGCCTGGTTTAGTTTAACCCGGACTAACCTGGAACTAGTTTAACCTGGACTAACCTCGGCCTGGTTTAACCCGGACTAACCTTGACCTGGTTTAACCCGGACTAACCTTGGCCTCAGAGTAGTGGTAGAAGCAGCAGTAGTACAACGTTGTGATCAGCGACATGTTGAGAATCGGCATCGTTTTCGTTGGAAGCTTCCCTCCTCGCTCAGCCTGACGATCGGTGGCCTGCAACAGGTGGGATTACACTGAGATTAAACTGGAGTTAAACTGGTATTAAACTGGAGTTAAACTGGGATTAAACTGGGATTAAACTAGAGTTAAACTAGGATTAAACTGGAGTTAAACTGGGATTAAACTGGGATTAAACTGGGATTAAACTGGGATTAAACTGGAGTTTAAACTGGAGTTAAACTGGCATTAAACTGGGATTAAACTGGAGTTAAACTGGGATTAAACTGAGATTAAACTGGGATTAAACTAGAGTTAAACTGGAGTTAAACTGGGATTAAACTGGGATTAAACTGGAGTTAAACTGGAGTTAAACTGGGATTAAACTGGAGTTAAACTGGGATTAAACCGACCTCGATGATGATTTGTCTCTCCAGCAGAGTGTAGTGATCCTGGACGAGAGCCAAATCTTCTGGAGAAAATGGAAGACTGGAAACAGAGTGTTTGTACGTAAACATCAGTTCAGAGTATTTGTACACGTGTTAAAGTATGCAAACATCAGTTCAGTGTATTTGTACACGTGTTAAAGTATGCAAACATCAGTTCAGTGTATTTGTACACGTGTTAAAGTATGCAAACATCAGTTCAGAGTATTTGTACACGTGTTAAAGTATGCAAACATCAGTTCAGAGTATTTGTACACGTGTCACCTGAGGCAGCTCTTCAGGAAGTCCCGCCTCTTGTTTTCGTCAGCAATGCTCAGGTGTTCTTTATACTTTAGCAGCTGTCGCCATGGAAACAGAAACAGAAAGTGAAATCACCTGTGAACTGAGGAAGTGTGTGTGTGTGTGTGTGTGTGTGTCTGCTATGTGTGTGTAGCAGTGGCGAGCCGTCAGGCCCTGCCTAAGATATTCCACAAAATAATATTTGAAACGCATAAAAAAATGTCTTTTTTTTACAAATATTTGTTATTAATTTTACCAAAATTATTTGATTTAATTGTATTTAAAATAACATTTCCAAAGAAATAAATCCTTCCTGTCAGCCTGTTCAGTTTGTCTGAATGTGAAGGGTTAAATGAAAGAAGCTCCTTTGGCCCTCTCTGCCAGTCACTGTGAAGACAGGAGCCGATTGGTGGTCCTGCTGTACATTCACAGAGGGCCAGCTATAGTAACTCAACGAGAGAGTAATGTCAAATGACAGTACAATTGACCAATCATATCTTCCCTCTAAATGGGCGGGCTTTATTTTCGGGGACTTTATGACAAGTTCCGCCCGTTGTGAGGTCTATGCAAGTGGCGCAGTGACGCGTCCTAAAACCAGGAAGTAAGCTGCGGGTTCCCTCGACAGAAAGCAATGGGATTTCTCCATAGGGTTTTGGAAAATAGCTCCAAATAAGGTCTGTGGAAAACGAACCTGTTAGATAAATGCACATTTTGTTCTGCCTGATAATATCCACGTCTACCCTACTTTTATTATTTTCTAATCATAAATCTAATCGATAGATTTATGATGGATAGATTTATAATTAGCATAAGTTCGTTCATGATGGCTCATTTCAGTGATAGTGATGACATCGTTGCGAAATTATTAACCGAGTCATTTTCAAGATTGAGTTCCAATGATAAACTGGAGTGGCAAAGGATCAGCTGCATGACCCGCCATCAAGTGCTTCATCCAGAAGGACAGGAGGATGGACTTTGTGTTTAAAGGGGACCTATCATGCAAAATGCACTTTTGTACGTCTTGTATTCATGAACATGTGTCCCCGGTGTTCCAGGGAACTCACCAAGTGTCAGAAAACACAACCCTCTCTTTTCCTCCGTACCCAAATCTCTAAAAAAGGGGCTGCAACGGATCTGATACAGACTGATAGAGATTTGAAATATCTCTGACGTCAGCAACGGGGTGCTCCGCCTATATGGGCAACTCTCCACCAATCAGGGGAATGGGGGGTTGCGTGGTAACAGCATGGTAACATGACGCTCGTGCCATGCCCCCCTCCTTTGCAGGGGGGCGTGGTCAGCTGCAGCTCATTTGCCACAGAATCAGCCCCTGCAAAAATAGGGCTGGAAAAGAGCAAATAGTGCGAAATGAGGCCTGGCTAATGCAGGACCTGTTTGGTATTTTGAAAAAAAAACTTCACAGACATGTTTCATAGAGGTACGGCCCTACAATATATGCTTCAAATATAGCATGATAGGTCCACTGTAAGTGATTTGATCAGTTTCAATGTGGGCCGCCGTGCCGACTTAGTTCATTTGTAATTGTCACTTGGCTGTGGGAGCCCTGTCCTGAGAGGTGTTTCTATACATGGTGTTGTTCTGTGTGGCAGAGGGAGCTGTCAGTGATGCGTTTTGCACCCGGGCCGCTGTTCTGATATTCCACTGAAGTCTACGCTGAGACGAGATAACTCTTCTTTTCATTAGGGAAGGGGGTCAGAGGGCTCGTCACTGGTGTGTAGTGTGTGGTTGTGCTATGAGTGTGTAGTGTGTGGTTGTGCTATGAGTGTGTAGTGTGTGGTTGTGCTATGTGTGTGTAGTGTGTGTTTGTGCTATGAGTGTGTAGTGTGTGTTTGTGCTATGAGTGTGTAGTGTGTGTTTGAGCTATGAGTGTGTAGTGTGTGTTTGTGCTATGAATGTGTAGTGTGTTTGAGCTATGAGTGTGTAGTGTGTGTTTGTGCTATGAGTGTGTACTTGTTATTTGTTGTACGTACCGCCTCGTCCTCCGTTCGGCCCAGAGCTCTAAGCAGCAGAACAAGGAATCACATCAGATAAACTCAGTGTGTACAGATGTACAGGTGTGTGTAGGTGTGTGTACAGGTGTGTGTAGGTGTGTGTACAGGTGTGTGTAGGTGTACAGGTGTGTGTAGGCGTGTACAGGTGTGTGTAGGTGGTATAGGTGTGTGTGTAGTAGTGTGTAGGCGTGTGCAGGTGTGTGTAGGTGTGTGTACAGGTGTGTGTAGGTGGTGTATGTGTGTACAGGTGTGTGTAGGTGGTGTATGTGTGTACAGGTGTGTGTAGGCGTGTGTAGGCGTGTGTAGAGGCGTGTGTAGGCGTGTGTGTAGGTGGTGTAGGTGTGTGTACAGGTGTGTGTAGGTGTGTGTAGGTGTGTGTACAGGTGTGTGTACAGGTGTGTGTGCAGGTGTGTGTAGGTGTGTGTGCAGGTGTGTGTAGGTGTGTACAGGTGTGTGTAGGCGTGTGTAGGTGTGTGTAGGTGGTATAGGTGTGTGTGCAGGTGTGTGTAGTAGTGTGTAGGTGTGTGTACAGGTGTGTGTAGTAGTGTGTAGGTGGTATAGGTGTGTGTGCAGGTGTGTGTAGTAGTGTGTAGGCGTGTGCAGGTGTGTGTACAGGTGTAGGTGTGTGTAGGTGTGTTTAGGTGGTGTGTGTGTGCAGGTGTGTGTAGGCATGTGTAGGTGTGTGTACAGGTGTGTGTAGGCGTGTGTAGAGGTGTGTGTAGGTGGTGTAGGCGTGTGTACAGGTGTGTGTAGGTGTGTGTACAGGTGTGTGTAGGTGTGTGTACAGGTGTGTGTAGGTGTGTGTACAGGTGTGTGCAGGTGTGTGTGCAGCTGTGTACAGGTGTGTGCAGGTGTGTGTGCAGGTGTGTGTAGGCGTGTGTAGGTGTGTATACAGGTGTGTGTAGGCGTGTACAGGTGTGTGTAGGTGGTGTAGGTGTGTGTATGTGTGTACAGGTGTGTGTAGGTGTGTGTACAGGTGTGTGTAGGTGTGTGTGCAGGTGTGTGTAGGTGTTTGTACAGGTGTGTGTAGGCGTGTGCAGGTGTGTGTACAGGTGTGTGTATGTGTGTGTGCAGGTGTGTGTAGGTGTGTGTACAGGTGTGTGTAGGTGTTTACAGGTGTGTGTGTAGGTGTGTGCAGGTGTGTGTGCAGGTGTGTGTAGGCGTGTACAGGTGTGTGTAGGTGGTGTAGGTGTGTGTGCAGGTGTGTGTGTAGGTGTGTGTGTAGGTGTGTGTGTAGGTGTGTACAGGTGTGTGTAGGTGTGGGTGCAGGTGTGTGTAGGTGTGTGTGCAGGTGTGTGTAGGTGTGTGTAGGTGTGTGTACAGGTGTGTGTAGGCGTGTGCAGGTGTGTGTACAGGTGTACTCAGAGACCTGAACAGCTCCTGCAGCAGACGGTGGTCTCGGCTCTCTCTCAGATAGCAGATTAAATGTCTCAGAGCCGTTTGTCTGGACTGCAGCTCGCGGAACAAAACCTCTGTCAGAAACAGAAAGTAACATCAGGTTCAACAGGAAGTCACATCAGGTTCAACAGGAAGTCACATCAGGTTCAACAGGAAGTCACATCAGGTTCAACAGGAAGTCACATCAGGTTCAACAGGAAGTAACATCAGGTTAAGCAGGAAGTAACATCAGGTTCAACAGGAAGTAACATCAGGTTCAACAGGAAGTAACATCAGGTTCAACAGGAAGTCACATCAGGTTCAACAGGAAGTAACATCAGGTTCAACAGGAAGTATCATCAGGTACGACAGGAAGTAGTATTCTCTCACCTTTACTCAGAGTCCTCTTTAAATATATCAAAACCTGCGTGGAGAGAACAGCTGTTAATAAAGTTATATGAGATAGTCTTGTCATGCTTCAGATTATAAATAAAGTTATATATGATGTTGTCATTATAAATAAAGTTACGGCGGTGATGACGTTCCCATCGTTGGCGCTGACGGAGAAGTCGAGCAGCAGCAGTTTGTCCTGCAGGGAGCGGAACTTCTCCAGAGACACGGCCTGAAGTACAAGTACACAGAGTACTGCATTATACACGGCCTGAAGTACAAGTACACAGAGTACTGCATTATACACGGCCTGAAGTACAAGTACACAGAGTACTGCATTACTTTTTTTATCTAGATATAAAAGCATTGAGATCAAATCTCATGTTCAAAGCTGACCTGGCCCAGAAGGCAGCAACATGACACAGAACACAGACATATGAAATACAGAGAACACAACTAAGAAAACAAAAGAGGAAAAGCAGTCCCTACATTGAGCACATTAGGACAGTAAGAAAGGTACTACTTATTACTGCAAGAGCAGCTGGAGGTAAGGACCTCAGACAACTTCAATCTAAAACATGCTATAGAGACAAGTGCCCTCAGTTTGAGGCGTGATTGAAGGTCATTCCAAGACCAAGGACCAGAATGAAAAAGACTCCTTTTCCCAGCCTGAGTCCGCACAGCAGGCACCTGGACCCGTATCCAGGAACCTGGACCCGTATCCAGGAACCTGGACCCGTATCCAGGCACTGGATCTGAGGCTGTAAGCAGTGGCGGCGCCAGAGTATTTGTGTTGGGTAATCTATGGTAGGGCTAACCCATACAGCGGTGGGGCTCAAGTCAGTATTTGTAATGTAATTACATACACGCTATATCGCACCCCTTGACAGTGAAACGCACGCGTGAGGCTTTTATTAGCTTTTATTAGTCTCCTTTTATCAGCTAAGTTACATCGAGAGCAACAGGTGTGAGTTAAACAATACAATAGCCTATTCTGCTAATTCCACGTTGTTACAACAACATGCTACGCAGCGGCAGAAACAAGAAAAGTTGGCATATAGAATTGACACGGAGAGGGAGAGAGAGAGGGAGGGAGAATGAGGGAGAGAGAGAGGGAGAGTGAGGGAGAATGAGGGAGAGAGAGAGGGAGAGTGAGGGAGAATGAGGGAGAGAGAGAGGGAGAGTGAGGGAGAGAGAGAGGGGGAGAGATTGTGGGAGAGAGAGAGGGAGAGTGAGGGAGAGAGAGTGAGGGAGAGAGAGAGGGAGAGTGAGGGAGAGAGAGGGAGAGAGAGAGGGAGAGTGAGGGAGAGAGGGAGAGTGAGGGAGAGAGAGAGGGAGAGTGAGGGAGAGAGAGTGAGGGAGAGAGACAGAGACACAGGTAAACAGAGAGAGAGAGAGACAGAGAGAGAGACAGAGAGCAAGAGAGAGAGGGAGAGAGAGTGAGGGAGAGAGAGGGAGAGAGACAGAGACACAGGTAAACAGAGAGAGACAGACACAGCACACAACAGGTAGCCTGTGTCTCTATCGTCATACAAAACACTTTTTCAAATGACCCATTATTACAAAATATATTCAAAACTCACGATTCCCTCTTCAGGTGGGTCGTGTGACTCTGGCACCTGTCAGGTGGGTCGTGTGACTCTGGCACCTTTCAGGTGGGTCGTGTGACTCTGGCACCTGTCAGGTGGGTCGTGTGACTCTGGCACCTTTCAGGTGGGTCGTGTGACTCTGGCACCGGTCAGGTGGGTCGTGTGACTCTGGCACCTGTCAGGTGGGTCGTGTGACTCTGGCACCTGTCAGGTGGGTCGTGTGACTCTGGCACCTTTCAGGTGGGTCGTGAGACTCTGGCACCTGTCAGGTGGGTCGTGTGACTCTGGCACCTTTCAGGTGGGTCGTGTGACTCTGGCACCTTTCAGGTGGGTCGTGTGACTCTGGCACCTGTCAGGTGGGTCGTGTGACTCTGGCACCTTTCAGGTGGGTCGTGTGACTCTGGCACCGGTCAGGTGGGTCGTGTGACTCTGGCACCTGTCAGGTGGGTCGTGTGACTCTGGCACCTGTCAGGTGGGTCGTGTGACTCTGGCACCTGTCAGGTGGGTCGTGTGACTCTGGCACCTGTCAGGTGGGTCGCGTGACTCTGGCACCTTTCAGGTGGGTCGTGTGATTCTGGCACCTGTCAGGTGGGTCGCGTGACTCTGGCACCTGTCAGGTGGGTCGTGTGATTCTGGCACCTGTCAGGTGGGTCGTGTGACTCTGGCACCTGTTCCACTTGTACCTCAATGCGAGGGCGTTTAAGAACAAATCTATCCATCCGAAATATAGAAGTTCTGCTGTCTGCAATTTACTCGGCGCGAGTTTGGGGACTTTTCACTGAGAACGTGACGAATCAGTAATGCATGACGCAGCAGACCCAACGTTTCGTTGCTCTGATTGGCTGTAGGTCTGTTCAAATTGCATTTGGAGGCATTTTGATCTGACCGCGGCCGCGCTGATATTATAACGCCAGAGAATTTCCACACCTTTAGTGTATAAAACTCCCCCACTACTTAGACTATTCCATGCACCCCTCTAGCATAAGCCCGAATGGTCTCAACCATATTGCGTCAGTAACGTGCACTTGTTGTTACAGCAGGATCAGTTTGTGTGTTATGGACACGACCGGTAGATTTTCCAATCCGTGTTCTCAACATGCTTACTTTAACATACCTTTTCATGGTCGGGCTAAGGTAGGGCTAAGCCATTTCTTGGTATGGCTATAGCCTACCCCAGCCATACCCTGGCACCGCCACTGGCTGTAAGAGTCACAAACTGGAGCAGATCTGGCACATATGTACAGAGGAAGCTTTCCTAAAATGGCTTTATACATTAATAAAAACCAATGCTGCATCCTATGCACACTAAGTGAGGACCATCCAGTTAGGCTGTACAGTGTGCAATGATGAGTCCTATAGGGTGCATCTGATGTATAACGCAGTGCAGCATGGTAGAGTGGGTCAGGTTTGGCCAAAACAGTGGGACAGGCAAATCTATAGATGGTATCACCGTAGTCCAGCTGGGACAGGAATAAGCCAGAGACCAACCTTTTACGGGATGAAGTTGAAAAACAACATTTAAGTCTGAAAAGGAAGCCAAGAGTGAATTTCAATTTCTTTGATAGAACTTCAATGTGATGTTTGAAATTTAGAATACTGTCCAACCAAAAGCCCAGATATTTGTAGGTATCGACAAACTCAACAGAGACGCCATCAAGGGTGTCAATGGAGAGGCAAGAGGACGCTGACTTGGGAGCAAAAAGCATTGCTTTGGTTTTCTTACTGTTCAAAAGCAGTTTGGAATCAAGCGTGATGACATCAGATTTTAAATTGGAAACGGCCATATCCAGAAAAGGAGCACATGAGTATACAATAGCGTCATCAGCATACATGTGATAGGTAGAAAATTGCATCTGATTACAAATATTGCTTACATATAATAAAAAGATAGGGGTAGGGGTTAGGGTAATGTTGTGAATCGAGTGGCCTGTGTTCGTCGTCCATTACATACGCCTGCCCATACCATAACCCCACCACCACCATGGGCCACT
Organism: Pogonophryne albipinna; assembly: GCA_028583405.1. NCBI lineage: Eukaryota > Metazoa > Chordata > Actinopteri > Perciformes > Artedidraconidae > Pogonophryne > Pogonophryne albipinna. Next base: position 198,227 of record JAPTMU010000137.1, on the reverse strand, counting down.
CGATTCACAACATTACCCTAACCCTAACCCTCACACCAGATACTGACTGGTTTTCGGACCCCCCCAATAAAGCAAAAATGCACGTTTCAGAGTGGCCTTTTATTGTGGCTAGCCTAAGGCACACCTGTGCAATAATCATGCTTTCTAATCAGCATCTTGATATGCCACACCTGTGAGGTGGGATGGATTCTCTCGGCAAAGGAGAAGTGCTCACTATCACACATTCTTTCAGATTTGTGAACAATATTTGAGAGAAATGGTTATTTTGTGTTTATAGAAAATGTTTTAGATCTTTGAGTTCATCTCATGAAAAATGGGAGCAAAAACAAAAGTGTTGCGTTTATATTTTTGTTCAGTGTAGTTATAGATATGTTTAGTTTTACTGTCGGGTCACTCATTACTGGATCCGCGAGCTGCATGATACTGGCATAATAGATTGTACGATTGGGCAACCAGCAGGTGAGGCTTCATTGCCCGAGCTAAATACTAGATGGCCCCGGGCCATCGGGCAGTCCTTAATGTCGAGCCCTGCCTCCACTTGTTAACTGTATTAATGGCACCTATTTGAACTTGTTATCAGTATAAAAGACACCTGTCCACAACCTCAAACAGTCACACTCCAAACTCCACTATGGCCAAGACCAAAGAGCTGTCAAAGGACACCAGAAACTAAATTGTAGACCTGCACCAGGCTGGGAAGACTGAATGTGCAATAGGTAAGCAGCTTGGTGTGAAGAAATCAACTGTGGGAGCAATTATTAGAAAATGGAAGACATACAAGACCACTGATAATCTCCCTCGATCTGGGGCTCCACGCAAGATCTCACCCCGTGGGGTCAAAATGATCATTGAACGCAGCGAACACACACCTTGAATTCGCCGAGGCCTACTCCCATCTGTCGAGTACGGCTGTACTGAGGTGTTTTTCCTCCGGAGACGTCGCGAAGAGACGGAGCGGTTCCACCTGTTGCTGTATGCGATCTGCGATTTTACGGAGGCCTGCTCGTCGCGAAGAGACGGAGCGGCTCCACCTGTTGCTGCCTGCGATCTGCGATCTACGGAGGCCTGCTCCCACCTGTAGAATACGGCTGTACTGGAGAGGTTTTTACCCCAGAGTCGTCGCGGAGAGACGGAGTGGATCCACGCTTCGGGCTTGGCCTGCTTCCACCGGGCGTGTGCTGCGGTACGGAGGAGGATTTTACCACCGCTGGGGCCTGCTTTCCACCTGTCCTGGTTCCGCTGTTGCAGAGGCCTGCTTTCCACCTGTCCTGGTTCTGCTGTCGCAGAGGCCTGCTTTCCACCTGTCCTGGTTCTGCTGTTGCAGAGGCCTGCTTTCACCCCGGGGATACCACGGAGGGACCGGAGCGCTTCCACGCTGCTGTTTTCGTCTGTCCTTTGCTGCTGTGCCGATTTTGCTCCAGGAACATCGCGGATACTGTGTGCTGGTCTGGGAAAATGGCCCATATCGGGATTCTGCTGTGCCTGTTAACTGTTTTGGACTATGAGAAGATCTCTAGTCATTCTGAGGAGTCTACTGGATTCAGGTCTGTTCTGCCACCCGCAGTGGGCATCCTCTGCAAAGGTTCGGATGTGTTGCTCAAACAATTACCGGTTGCCTTGTCACAGTCAATCTGCTCGACAAAATAGGTTTGTCTTTTTTGTTTTCCTGCGATGATGGTTCTTCAGGACTGCTTCTTAAGCTCAAATCACACTCTCGCAGACTTTTCCGGTGATTCTAAATTAGATGACAATGTATGTGTGTCGTTTAAGAGGAAAAGATGCCTGGTTTTGTTGTTGTTATTACTGTCAGGAAATGTACAACCTAACCCTGGTCCGCCCAGTAGTAGTAGTCAGATCGCTACTCCTGCTGATTTTAAAGCTAGGTCTGGGTTGGGTTTCATCCACTTGAATGTGCGCAGTCTGTTAGGTAAACTAGATTGTGTCCGTATCTGGGCTCGACTGACGCTGATGTCATTGTTTTATCAGAAACATGGCTAAACAAATCTATGTTGGCCTCTGACATTGCCTTACATGGTTTTAATGTGTATCGTACCGACCGGCCTAATAAAGGTGGTGGCGTTGCCATTTATGTTAAGAATAAGTTCAGTGTATCCACATTAGTTTCCAAATCGATCAGTAAGCAATTTGAATTTTTAGCCTTAAATATAGAAGTAGCAAAGGGTCAACAGGTCATGGTAGTGGGCTGTTACAGACCCCCCTCAGCTGTCAAGGACACCTTGTCTTCACTAGCAAATCTTTTATCGCAGCTAGACTACAAGGAAATAGTGCTGCTTGGAGATTTTAACTGGGACTGGTTAACTGCAGTGTCAGAGGATTTTAAAAACCTTTGTATCTCTTTAAATGTTACTCAGATTGTTGACAGTCCAACTCGCCCTAACATTAAGTCCCCTAATAAATCCTCCCTAATTGATCTCATTTTAACTAATGCTCCCCATAAATATTCATCTGTGGGAGTATTTGCAAATGATCTGAGTGATCACTGTGTTGTAGCCACAATTAGGGACACTAAGGTCCAAAAGGTTAAACCTCGGATTATTATTAAGCGAGACAAAAAACATTTTGTGGAGCAGGGTTTTGTTCATGATCTGTTTGATTTTGATTGGGGAAACATCGATCTGTGTGCTGATGTAGAAACTGCATGGTCTTATTTTTATCTTGGTTTTATGGAGATCATTGATAGACATGCACCCCTGCGTACATTTAGAGTGAAGGGACGAGACAATCCTTGGTTTTCTGCTAATCTGTCCAGTCTCCTTCATGAGAGAAACAAGGCCTGGGCAAAGGCTAGGAAATCAGGCTCAGAGGTAGAATGGCTGCGTTTTAGGCAGCTAAGGAATAGCTTCACATCAAATGTCAAAAGTGCAAAATCATAGTATTATCTGTCAGTTTCCACAAAGAATCTAAATAATCCTGGAAAATTTTGGAAAGCCATTAAATCGTTATCCACCGGCGATATCCGTAATGAGCTACCTCCGTGCATTACCACAGCATCTGGCTCTATATCGGACAGGGCTACTATGCTAAATTGCTTTAATGAGCATTTTGTGTCCTGTGGTTCTCTGTTTGATTCTGTCACTAACTCTGCTTCTGTGAACACTACAGTATGTGACTCTGAAAAACGTGTGTCTGGAAAACCCTTTCAGTTTTACCCCTTTTACTGTCGATGTTGTTCGTGAAGCTTTAACCAAGTTAGATCCTAAGAAACCGGCTGGCCCGGACAAAGTAGAACCTTTCTTTTTAAAGATAGCTGCAGATTTTATTGCTCCACCTCTCACTACTCTTTTTAACCTCTCCCTCAGCACTAACACAATTCCAAAAGTATGGAAGTCAGCGTATGTCCTGCCTTTGCTAAAAGGAGGGGAGGCCACCTTATTAAATAACTATAGGCCCATCTCTAAGTTGTCAGTTCTGGCTAAGGTTCTTGAACGCTTAGTGAGTGAACAGGTACAGGAGTTTTTATGTACAAATGACATCCTGTCTAAACATCAGTCAGGCTTCAGAAAGCAACACAGCACCATCACTGCCACAATGAAAGTGGTGAATGATGTGGCGAGTATTTTAGATAATAAGCAGAGTTGTGCAGCTCTATTTGTTGACCTGTCCAAAGCGTTTGATACCGTTGATCATCGCATTTTAAAGCAGAGGCTAGCCAGTATTGGCATATCCAGCCATGCAGTGGGTGGTTTGTGAACTACCTCTCTGAAAGGTCCCAATGTGTTCACTTTGATGGGCTGTCTTCTGAGTGGTTGAACATCACTAATGGTGTTCCTCAAGGTTCTGTTTTAGGTCCACTTTTATTCTCCATCTACATCAACAGTTTAGGTGAAAATGTGGATGAAGCTACTTTACATTTGTATGCGGATGATACCGTGATGTCCTGTGCAGGTCCCTCCATTCAGGAGGCTGGTGTTCAATTACAGGCTGTTTTTAACATTATTCAGACTCAGCTCTCTGAACTAAAGCTTCTTTTAAATGTTGAGAAAACCAAGGTAATGCTCTTTTCTAAAGCTAAAAAGACACCAGAGCCTGTTTTAGATATTGTAACTACGCAAGGAATAAAACTTGAAGTGGTTACCTGTTATAAATACCTTGGTATCTGGCTTGATGATTGTCTCACTTTTAAACTTCATGTCAATAACCTGCTTAAAAAGCTGAGGGTTAGGCTAGGTTTCTTCTACAGGAACAAGTCCTGTTTCTCGCTTGAGGCCAGGAAAAGGCTAGTCACTGTGACCTTTTGACCTGTGCTGGACTATGGTGATCTGATGTATATGAATGCACTTGCCAATTGCCTGAACAAGTTAGATGCTGCGTATCACAGCGCACTAAGATTTGTGACAAACTGTAAAGCATTAACCCATCACTGTACCCTGTATGCAAGGGCTGGTTTGCTTTCACTAACTGTACGGAGGCTCAGTCACTGGTACATTTGTATATACAAAGCCATGTTAGGGAAACTTCCATCTTATATCTGCTCCCTGATCTCACGGAGAATTGTAAGTGGCTCCTGCCTGAGATCGAATGCTGTGGTTTTATTAAATGTGCCAACTGCTAGGACTGTCTTAGGGAAGACAGCTTTTAGATGCGCAGCTCCTCTGTCTTGGAACAGTCTGCAAATTAAATGGAAACTGAACAATCTGGTGCCACTAAATGTTTTTAAAGCTCGGTTGGATGCTACTCAATCGGAAGCTATTGGTACCTGTTTATGTGGATAATTATGTAAATGATGCTGTAAGATGTCCTTTTGTTGTTCTGTTTATGTTTTTATGTTTCATGTGGAACTACTTGAGCAGGTCTCCCTTGAAAAAGAGATCAATGATCTCAATGGGATTTATCTGTATAAATAAAGGTTTGAAATGAAATCACAAGAACGGTGAGCAAAAATCCCAGAACCACACGGGGGGACCTAGTCAATGACCTGCAGAGAGCTGGGACCAAAGTAACAAAGGCTACCATCAGTAACACACTACGCCGCCAGGGACTCAAATCCTGCAGTGCCAGACGTGTCCCCCTGCTTAAGCCAGTACATGTCCAGGCCCGTCTGAAGTTTGCTAGAGAGCATTTAGATGATCCAGAAGAGGATTGGGAGAATGTCATATGGTCAGATGAAACCAAAATAGAACTTTTTGGTAAAAACTCAACTAGACGTGTTTGGAGGAGAAAGAATGCTGAGTTGCATCCAAAGAACACCATACCTACTGTGAAACATGGGGCTGGAAACATCATGCTTTGGGGCTGTTTGTCTGCAAAGGGACCAGGACGACTGATCCGTGTAAAGGAAAGAATGAATGAGGCCATGTATCGTGAGATTTTGAGTGACAACCTCCTTCCATCAGCAAGGGCATTGGAGATGAAACGTGGCTGGGTCTTTCAGCATGACAATGATTCCAAACACACCGCCCGGGCAACGAAGGAGTGGCTTCGTAAGAAGCATTTCAAGGTCCTGGAGTGGCCTAGCCAGTCTCCAGATCTCAACCCCATAGAAAATCTTTGGAGGGAGTTGAAAGTCTGTGTTGCCCAGCGACAGCCCCAAAACATCACTGCTCTAGAGGAGATCTGCATGGAGCAATGGGCCAAAATACCAGCAACAGTGAAAACCTTGTGAAGACTTACAGAAAACCTTTGACCTCTGTCATTGCCAACAAAGGGTATATAACAAAGTATTAAGATGAACTTTTGTTATTGACCAAATACTTGTTTTCCACCATCATTTGCAAATAAATTCTTTCAAAATCAGACTATGTGATTTTCTTTTCTCATTCTGTCTCTCATAGTTGAAGTGTACCTAGGATGAACATTACAGGCCTCTCTCATCTTTTTAAGTGGGAGAACTTGCACAATTGGTGGCTGACTAAATACTTTTTTGCCCCACTGTATACATTAATAAATAAAAAATATTAAAAGATTGGCATAAAAGGACACATAGATTGATAGATATGCAGTTATTAATAACATCTAAAAAAAAAAAAAAATTCCCCTTTCCCTCAAACTTTGCATGACCCCCCTGGCACCTCCTGGCGGCCCCCCGGGGGGTCGGGGCCCCCACTTTGGAAAACACTGGGTTAGATAACTCTGAAACCAGCAAATGGCATTATGACCGAAACGAGACATCAACATAACATTAGACAGAATGTGGTGATCTAGTGTCAAATGCTTTGGCTCGGTCAATAAACAATGCAACACTTACAGATTTGTTATCCAAAGCAGCCTTAATATCGTCTAAGACGTTCAGACCGGCAGTCACAGTACTGTGCTTTGATCTGAATCCAGATTGCATAGGGTTAAGGATGTCGTGTGAATTAAAAAAAAGTTTTAGCTGAGTAGAAACTAGGGACTCAAGAATCTTTGATAACACAGAAAAATTTGAGATAGGACGATAGTTATTCAACTCCGTGGGATCACCAGCTTTCAAGAGGGGCGATACCAGAGCTTGCTTCCACACAGCTGGCAGTGTGTGAGTGGACAGGGAGAGGTTACAAATATAAGTTACTGGTTGTGCAATAATCTGAGCTGCAATCTTTAAAAAGAACGGGTCGAGGCCGTCAGGCCCGGCAGACTTTGTAGGATCAATTGAGTGCTAACCCTGTAAGACTTCAGAGACCGAGAAAGAAGCTAGTTCATCTCTTGACTAGGGCTGTGAGTACGACCATGCAGAGAGTCATGACTTTGATCATCAAATATGTGACCAGCCTTTTTGAAGTGAGCATTGAAGGCATTAGACATAACATCTGAATCTGAAATAAAAGAATCACTGACCTTCATTTTTTGTGGGAAACTAGAAACCTTCTTGTTCTGAAGTGATTTAAGTGCATTATACACAGCCTGAAGTACAAGTACACAGAGTACTGCATTATACACCGCCTGAAGTATAAGTACACAGAGTACTGCATTACTGCATTATACACCGCCTGAAGTATAAGTACACAGAGTACTGCATTACACACCGCCTGAAGTATAAGTACAGAGTACTGCATTATACACCGCCTGAAGTACAAGTACACAGAGTACTGCATTACTGCATTATACACGGCATGAAGTACAAGTACACAGAGTACTGCATTATACACCGCCTGAAGTATAAGTAAACAGAGTACTGCATTACTGCATTATACACGGCCTGAAGTACAAGTACAGCGTACTGCATTATACCCCAGGACCAGTTCTGCATTAAACACTGTATTTGCAGAACATGTGTACTCTGTAGTACTGTAGTGTGTGTTTACAGGTGTGTTACCTTTCCGTGCTGCATCCTCTGAACCGTCTCCTCAGGCGACCAATCACTGATGTAATCCTGAAACAGAACCGACCAATCACTGATGCTATCCTGAAACAGAACCAATCACTGATGCTATCCTGAAACAGAACCAATCACTGATGCTATCCTGAACAGAACCAATCACTGATGCTATCCTGAAACAGAACCGACCAATCACTGATGTAATCCTGAAACATAACCGACCAATCACTGATGCTATCCTGAAACAGAACCAATCACTGATGCTATCCTGAAACAGAACCAATCACTGATGCTATCCTGAAACAGAACCAATCACTGATGCTACCCTGAAACAGAACCAATCACTGATGCTACCCTGAAACAGAACCAATCACTGATGCTATCCTGAAACAGAACCGATCACTGATGCTACCCTGAAACAGAACCAATCACTGATGCTACCCTGAAACAGAACCAATCACTGATGCTATCCTGAAACAGAACCAATCACTGATGCTATCCTGAAACAGAACCAATCACTGATGCTATCCTGAAACAGAACCAATCACTGATGCTATCCTGAACAGAACCAATCACTGATGCTATCCTGAAACAGAACCGATCACTGATGCTACCCTGAAACAGAACCAATCACTGATGCTACCCTGAAACAGAACCAATCACGGATGCTATCCTGAAACAGAACCAATCACTGATGCTACCCTGAAACAGAACCAATCACTGATGCTATCCTGAAACAGAACCAATCACTGATGCTATCCTGAAACAGAACCAATCACTGATGTAATCCTGAAACAGAACCGATCACTGATGCTACCCTGAAACAGAACCGACCAATCACTGATGCTATCCTGAAACAGAACCGACCAATCACTGATGCCATCCTGAAACAGAACCAATCACTGATGCAATCCTGAAACAGAACCGATCACTGATACTACCCTGAAACAGAACCGACCAATCACTGATGCTATCCTGAAACAGAACCGACCAATCACTGATGCCATCCTGAAACAGAACCAATCACTGATGCAATCCTGAAACAGAACCGATCACTGATGTAACCCTGAAACAGAACCGATCACTGATGCTATCCTGAAACAGAACCAATCACTGATGCTATCCTGAAACAGAACAAATCACTGATGCTATCCTGAAACAGAACCAATCACTGATGCTATCCTGAAACAGAACCGACCAATCACTGATGTAACCCTGAAACAGAACCAATCACTAATGCTATCCTGAAAGAGAACCATTCACTGATGATATCCTGAAACAGAACCAATCACTGATGCTATCCTGAAACAGAACCAATCACTGATGCTATCCTGAAACAGAACCAATCACTGATGCTATCCTGAAACAGAACCAATCACTGATGTAACCCTGAAACAGAACCAATCACTGATGCTATTCTGAAACAGAACCAATCACTGATGTAACCCTGAAACAGAACCAATCACTGATGTTATCCTGAAACAGAACCAATCACTGATGTAACCCTGAAACAGAACCAATCACTGATGCTATCCTGAAACAGAACCGACCAATCACTGATGCCATCCTGAAACAGAACCAATCACTGATGTAACCCTGAAACAGAACCAATCACTGATGCTATCCTGAAACAGAACCGACCAATCACTGATGTAACCCTGAAACAGAACCAATCACTGATGCTATCCTGAAACAGAACCAATCACTGATGCTATCCTGAAACAGAACCAATCACTGATGCTATCCTGAAACAGAACCGACCAATCACTGATGTAATCCTGAAACAGAATCGACCAATCACTGATGCTATCCTGAAACAGAACCAATCACTGATGCTATCCTGAAACAGAACCAATCACTGATGCTACCCTGAAACAGAACCAATCACTGATGCTACCCTGAAACAGAACCAATCACTGATGCTATCCTGAAACAGAACCGATCACTGATGCTACCCTGAAACAGAACCAATCACTGATGCTACCCTGAAACAGAACCAATCACTGATGCTACCCTGAAACAGAACCAATCACTGATGCTATCCTGAAACAGAACAAATCACTGATGCTACCCTGAAACAGAACCAATCACTGATGCTATCCTGAAACAGAACCAATCACTGATGCTATCCTGAAACAGAACCAATCACTGATGCTATCCTGAAACAGAACCAATCACTGATGTAATCCTGAAACAGAACCGATCACTGATGCTACCCTGAAACAGAACCGATCACTGATGCTACCCTGAAACAGAACCGACCAATCACTGATGCTATCCTGAAACAGAACCGACCAATCACTGATGCCATCCTGAAACAGAATCAATCACTGATGCAATCCTGAAACAGAACCGATCACTGATACTACCCTGAAACAGAACCGACCAATCACTGATGCTATCCTGAAACAGAACCGACCAATCACTGATGCCATCCTGAAACAGAACCAATCACTGATGCAATCCTGAAACAGAACCGATCAATTATGTAACCCTGAAACAGAACCGATCACTGATGCTATCTTGAAACAGAACCAATCACTAATGCTATCCTGAAACAGAACCATTCACTGATGCTATCCTGAAACAGAACCAATCACTGAAGCTATCCTGAAACAGAACCAATCACTAATGCTATCCTGAAACAGAACCAATCACTGATGCTATCCTGAAACAGAACCAATCACTGATGCTATCCTGAAACAGAACCAATCACTGATGCTATCCTGAAACAGAACCAATCACTGATGTAATCCTGAAACAGAACCAATCACTGATGCTATCCTGAAACAGAACCAATCACTGATGTAACCCTGAAACAGAACCAATCACTGATGCTACCCTGAAACAGAACCAATCACTGATGCTACCCTGCAACAGAACCAATCACTGATGCTATCCTGAAACAGAACCGACCAATCATTGATGCCATCCTGAAACAGAACCAATCACTGATGTAACCCTGAAACAGAACCAATCACTGATGTAATCCTGAAACAGAACCAATCACTGATGCTATCCTGAAACAGAACCGATCACTGATGTAACCCTGAAACAGAACCAATCACTGATGCTATCCTGAAACAGAACCAATCACTGATGCTATCCTGAAACAGAACCAATCACTGATGCTATCCTGAAACAGAACCAATCACTGATGTAATCCTGAAACAGAACCAATCACTGATGCTATCCTGAAACAGAACCAAGCACTGATGCTATCCTGAAACAGAACCAATCACTGATGCTACCCTGAAACAGAACCAATCACTGATGCTATCCTGAAACAGAACCAATCACTGATGCTATCCTGAAACAGAACCGATCACTGATGCTACCCTGAAACAGAACCAATCACTGATGTAACCCTGAAACAGAACCAATCACTGATGCTACCCTGAAACAGAACCAATCACTGATGCTATCCTGAAACAGAACCAATCACTGATGCTACCCTGAAACAGAACCGATCACTGATGCTACCCTGAAACAGAACCAATCACTGATGTAACCCTGAAACAGAACCAATCACTGATGCTATCCTGAAACAGAACCATTCACTGATGCTATCCTGAAACAGAACCGATCACTGATGTAACCCTGAAACAGAACCGATCACTGATGCTATCCTGAAACAGAACCAATCACTGATGCTATCCTGAAACAGAACCAATCACTGATGCTATCCTGAAACAGAACCAATCACTGATGTAACCCTGAAACAGAACCGATCACTGATGTTACCCTGAAACAGAACCAATCACTGATGTAACCCTGAAACAGAACCAATCACTGATGCTACTCTGAAACAGAACCAATCACTGATGCTATCCTGAAACAGAACCAATCACTGATGCTATCCTGAAACAGAACCAATCACTGATGTAATCCTGAAACAGAACCAATCACTGATGCTATCCTGAAACAGAACCAAGCACTGATGCTATCCTGAAACAGAACCCATCACTGATGCTACCCTGAAACAGAACCAATCACTGATGCTATCCTGAAACAGAACCAATCACTGATGCTATCCTGAAACAGAACCGATCACTGATGCTACCCTGAAACAGAACCAATCACTGATGTAACCCTGAAACAGAACCAATCACTGATGCTACCCTGAAACAGAACCAATCACTGATGCTATCCTGAAACAGAACCAATCACTGATGCTACCCTGAAACAGAACCGATCACTGATGCTACCCTGAAACAGAACCAATCACTGATGTAACCCTGAAACAGAACCGATCACTGATGCTACCCTGAAACAGAACCAATCACTGATGTAACCCTGAAACAGAACCGATCACTGATGTAACCCTGAAACAGAACCAATCACTTGATGCTATCCTGAAACAGAACCATTCACTGATGCTATCCTGAAACAGAACCGATCACTGATGTAACCCTGAAACCGAACCGATCACTGATGCTATCCTGAAACAGAACCAATCACTGATGCTATCCTGAAACAGAACCAATCACTGATGCTATCCTGAAACAGAACCAATCACTGATGTAACCCTGAAACAGAACCAATCACTGATGTAACCCTGAAACAGAACCAGCTCGTTAGGAAACGGATCAAATGAAATTCCTTCATCAGATTTATTTCGTACCTTGTATTCAGATTTGGGTTTTCGGAGTTCTGGAGCATAGAGCCGGAGAGAGGAGTCGGTGAGCGCTACGACACAAACACTTTAACATTAGGCTAACCCATTAACCCATTCCCCATCCATTCACTAACTCATTAACCCGTTAACCCATTACCCATTCCCCATCCATTCACTAACCCATTAACCCATTAACTCATTAACCCATTCATTCATCAACATTAACCCATTCCCCATCCATTCACTAACTCATTAACCCATTAACCCATTAACCCATTCCCCATCCATTCACTAACCCATTAACCCATTCATTCACTAACTCATTAACTCATTAAACCATTAACCCATTCATTCATCAACCCATTAACCCATTCATTCACTAACTCACTAACCCAGTCATTCACTAACTCATTAACCCATTAACCCATTCCCCATTCATTCACTAACTCATTAACTCATTAACCCATTCATTCACTAACTCATTAACCCATTAACCCATCCATTCACTAATCCATTCATTCACTAACTCATTAACCCATCCATTCACCAACTCATTAACCCATTAACTCATTCATTCACTAACTCACTAACCCATTAACTCACTAACCTATTCATTCACTAACTCACACAGAGTGTATTTTACTCACAGTCTGTGAACTGCTGGAAGTTTCCTCCTTTAGTTTTCCCTGCAGAGAAAAAAAAAAATCTACCTTCAGTTTCATACATTCACCTATATGTCTCTGTCCGTCTCTCACCTGTCCCGTCTCTCATCTGTCTCTCTTTCACCTGTGTCACCTGTCTGTCTCTCACCTGTCCGTCTCTCATCTGTCTCTCTTTCACCTGTGTCACCTGTCTGTCTCTCACCTGTCCGTCTCTCACCTCTCTCTCACCTGTCTGTCTCTCACCTGTCTCTCTCTCACCTGTCTCTCTCTCACCTGTCCGTCTCTCACCTGTCTCTCACATGTCTGTCTCTCACCTGTCTCTCTCTCACCTGTCTGTCTCTCACCTGTCTGTCTCTCACCTGTCCGTCTCTCACCTGTCCGTCTCTCACCTGTCCGTCTCTCACCTCTCTCTCACCTGTCCGTCTCTCACCTCTCTCTCACCTGTCTGTCTCTCACCTGTGTCACCTGTCCGTCTCTCACCTGTTTCTCACATGTCTGTCTCTCACCTGCCTGTCTCTCATCTGTCTGTCACCCACCTGTCTGGCTCTCACCCGTCCATCTCACCTTTGAACAGGGAGCTCAGGGAGTATCCTGATTGGCTCTTGCTGGTCGTTGAGGTGTCAGTGTTGATTTTGGGGAAGGCGGGCTCTCTGTCTGTCCTCTGATTGGACGCTGCCGTCTCGTTCACAGACCAGGATATACCTGAGGAGACGAAGCAGAATGATTACAACTAGAGAATGCAATTCCTGAAGAAATTGCTAGTGGGAATGATTTACGCTGAACTGCTATGCTGGAATGAAATGTGTAAGAATAAAGTGAAGAATTGAGATTGAAATGATACATGAACACTGGGGGCTTGAATGTGTGATGAGAGAAGAAAAGAAAGTAAAAAGGCTTGGGAAAGCAGCAGAATATTTGAACTGCAAACTTTTGAACTAACTTGATGGCGAATGATCTGTCGCCATGGCAACGGCATTTGATGACATACCATAATACGCTTAGATGCGTTGATGGCTGCATCGTTACCAAACCTGTGAAGTCTTGGGCCATTTCAAGCATTTGAACTGAAGTTAACCGTGTTTCATAGTGAGCATTGTGTTGCCATGGCAACAGCATTTGAAGAAATCTTAAAACTGTACTTTTTGTGTACTTTCGGGTCAATAATGTGGCCTTTTTGGCAGATTAACTAAAGGTGTGCGGCTGCTGCTGTGAGTAAATATCAGCTTGAATTTACATTTGGCTTTAATGGAGACATGTTGAACGTTGTTGTCACTTCATGCCCTCACGAGGCATCTTGTTTAATTATTTAGCTTAATTTTTTTTCATTTTTCAAGCTACGAGATGTTTTCCTACGTTTGTCATGATAAATTATGTCTCAGGAATGTAGGGTTTGGGAATTATGGTAGGTTTAAAAAGAAATATGAAGGCGAATTTCAAGCTGTCCTCCACTCTAGCTGTGACATCACACACCGAGCTGCTCAATACACACTAATGTTCAAATGTGAAGAAAACCTCTTTACCAAGGTCTGAACAATGTTTAATATCTCTAAAAGTATGAATCAGATTTAAAAGTTGTATAATATGAATAATGTCAGAAAGATGTGTGACATTTTAAAGTTGGAATGAGGTTTAAAAATGTGATGTATTATGGGATGTATCTCTGGAAGTATGAAAGTTATGAATGAGAAAAGTAATAGCCATAGATTCCCGACCGAGCTGAACGTTTTGATGTTTGAACGGAGTTTCTGCGATGTTCAATGCGGGAGCAGAAGAGGCGCAAAATAACCCGGCGGAATAATAAAGAATTTCGTGCGCAGCAAAACAGATAGTGGGAATGCTGTGTCAGCGTTCCAACTAAACAATAAACTCAGCTGCAACAGCCAATCCCAGCCCAGGACTGCCCACAGGTGTTGATAATAATAATAAACTCACTCCCCACAGGCTCTCCGCTCCAGCTGATCTTCTCCACGTCCTCTTCATCATCATCTTCCTCCACCAGGCGGCGGATGCTGTTCACCGCCTGCTTCGACTCTTTCAACTGAAACACAGAGGAATAACTCATAACGCTGACTCAGGGGTTAGGACTCATAACGCTGACTCAGGGGTTAGGACTCATAATGCTGACTCAGGGGTAAGGACTCATAACGATGACTCAGGGGTTAGGACTCATAATGCTGACTCAGGGGTTAGGACTCATAACGCTGACTCATGGGTTAGGACTCATAACGCTGACTCATGGGTTAGGACTCATAACGCTGACTCAGGGGTCAGGACTCATAATGCTGACTCAGGGGTCAGGACTCATAACGCTGACTCATGGGTTAGGACTCATAACGCTGACTCAGGGGTTAGGACTCATAACGCTGACTCAGGGGTTAGGACTCATAACGCTGACTCAGGGGTTAGGACTCATAATGCTGACTCAGGGGTTAGGACTCATAATGCTGACTCAGGGGTCAGGACTCATAACGCTGACTCAGGGTTTAGGACTCATAACGCTGACTCAGGGTTTAGGACTCATAACGCTGACTCAGGGGTCAGGACTCATAATGCTGACTCAGGGGTCAGGACTCATAACGCTGACTCAGGGGTCAGGACTCATAACGCTGACTCAGGGGTCAGGACTCATAATGCTGACTCAGGGGTTAGGACTCATAGCGCTGACTCAGGGGTTAGGACTCATAACGCTGACTCAGGGGACAGGACTCATAATGCTGACTCAGGGGTTAGGACTCATAACGCTGACTCAGGGGTTAGGACTCATAATGCTGACTCAGGGGTTAGGACTCATAACGCTGACTCAGGGGTTAGGACTCATAATGCTGACTCATGTCAGGGCTCATAACGCTGACTCATGGTACAGGACTCATAATGCTGACTCAGGGGTCAGGACTCATAATGCTGACTCATGTCGGGGTTAAGGACTCATAAATGCTGACTCATGTCAGGACTCATAACGATGACTCAGGGGTTAGGACTCATAATGCTGACTCAGAGGTCAGGACTCATAACGCTGACTCAGGGGTCAGGACTCATAATGCTGACTCAGGGGTTAGGACTCATAACGCTGACTCAGGGGTTAGGACTCATAATGCTGACTCATGTCAGGGCTCATAACGCTGACTCATGGTACAGGACTCATAATGCTGACTCAGGGGTCAGGACTCATAATGCTGACTCATGTCGGGGTTAAGGACTCATAAATGCTGACTCATGTCAGGACTCATAACGATGACTAAGGGGTTAGGACTCATAACGATGACTCAGGGGTCAGGACTCATAACGATGACTCAGGGGTTAGGACTCATAATGCTGACTCATGTCAGGACTCATAACGATGACTCAGGGGTCAGGACTCATAACGATGACTCAGGGGTCAGGACTCATAATGCTGACTCATGTTAGGACTCATAATGCTGACTCATGGGTTAGGACTCATAATGCTGATTCATGTCAGGGTTCAGGACTCATAACGCTGACTCAGGGGTTAGGACTCATAACGCTGACTCAGGGGTTAGGACTCATAATGCTGACTCAGGGGTTAGGACTCATAATGCTGATTCAGGGGTTAGGACTCATAATGCTGACTCATGGGTTAGGACTCATAATGCTGATTCATGTCAGGGTTCAGGACTCATAACGCTGACTCAGGGGTTAGGACTCATAACGCTGACTCAGGGGTTAGGACTCATAACGCTGACTCAGGGGTTAGGACTCATAACGCTGACTCAGGGGTTAGGACTCATAACGCTGACTCAGGGGTTAGGACTCATCATGCTGACTCAGGGGTTAGGACTCATAATGCTGATTCATGTCGGGGTTAAGGACTCATAATGATGACTCATGTCGGGGTTAAGGACTCATAATGCTGACTCATGTCGGGGTTAAGGACTCATAATGATGACTCATATCAGGGTATAGGACTCATAACGCTGACTCAGGGTTAAGGACTCATAATGATGACTCAGGGTATAGGACTCATAATGCTGACTCAGGGTATAGGACTCATAATGCTGACTCATGTCGGGGTTAAGGACTCATAATGCTGACTCATGTCGGGGTATAGGACTCATAATGATGACTCAGGGTATAGGACTCATAATGCTGACTCATATCAGGGTATAGGACTCATAATGCTGACTCATGTCGGGGTTAAGGACTCATAATGCTGACTCATGTCGGGGTTAAGGACTCATAACGCTGATTCATGTCAGGGTATAGGACTCATAATGCTGACTCAGGTCGGGGTTAAGGACTCATAATGCTGACTCAGGTCGGGGTATAGGACTCATAATGCTGACTCAGGTCGGGGTTAAGGACTCATAATGCTGACTCAGGTCGGGGTATAGGACTCATAATGCTGACTCATGTCGGGGTTAAGGACTCATAACGCTGATTCATGTCAGGGTATAGGACTCATAATGCTGACTCAGGTCGGGGTTAAGGACTCATAACGCTGATTCATGTCAGGGTATAGGACTCATAATGCTGACTCAGGTCGGGGTTAAGGACTCATAATGATGACTCAGGTCTCACCCGGCTGAACTCGTCGTCTTCATCATCGAAGGTGAAGGCTTTGTACTTGGAGCTGTTCCAGTATTCTTCCTCGTCAGCTTTACTCTTCATCATCTGGAAACAACAACACTTTATTAATCAAACCGTCATCACATACAGAAACAATAAAGATCTCCCTGTTTTAAAAATGTATTACAACAGACCCTCCTGATGTTATTCCTGACTTTAACCACAGACCCTTTAGATACCAGACCCTGTTGCTAGCATGTTAGTCTGTTAGCATGTTAGTCTGTTAGCATGTTAGTCTGTTAGCATGTTAGTCTGTTAGTCTGTTGGCCTGTTAGCATGTTAGTCTGTTAGCATGTTAGTCTGTTGGCCTGTTAGCATGTTAGTCTGTTAGCATGTTAGTCTGTTAGCATGTTAGTCTGTTGGCCTGTTAGTCTGTTAGCATGTTAGTCTGTTAGCATGTTAGTCTGTTAGCCTGTTAGCATGTTAGTCTGTTAGCATGTTAGTCTGTTAGTCTGTTAGCATGTTAGTCTGTTAGTCTGTTAGCATGTTAGTCTGTTAGTCTGTTAGCCTGTTAGCATGTTAGTCTGTTACCATGTTTGTCTGTTAGCTTGTTAGTCTGTTTGCTTGTTAGTCTGTTAGCCTTTTTACAGTAACAGCAGGCTGAGTTAGAAACAGACATGTTAGCCTGTTAGCCTGTTTACAATAACAGAGAATCTGCTGAGTTAGAAACAAACATGTTAGCTATGCTGTCAGAAACTGTCAGTAATTTAAGGCTCACTTGTATCACGTTAACTAAGTCCTTCCTCAGAGCATCGATCTTCTGTTGAAATGTTATACTCTGTCTGACTCTCAATGTTCAGAGGCTGCTTCCTCACACCAAGTAGTGCTATCAGCCATATATTACAGACAATCAGCTGTTACGTTATTACATACGGTACAGAGACTATCAGCTGTTATTAAATACGGTATATTACAGACTATCAGCTGTTACTAAATACGGTACAGAGACTATCAGCTGTTATTAAATACAGTACAGAGACTATCAGCTGTTATTAAATACGGTATATTACAGACTATCAGCTGTTACTAAATACGGTACAGAGACTATCAGCTGTTATTAAATACGGTATATTACAGACTATCAGCTGTTATTAAATACGGTATATTACAGACTATCAGCTGTTATTAAATACGGTATATTACAGACTATCAGCTGTTATTAAATACGGTATATTACAGACTATCAGCTGTTATTAAATACGGTACAGTGACTATCAGCTGTTTACCTTTTTATTCTTCTCTGAGGAGGCTTCACGGCTTCCGGTCACGCAGAGGCTGCTGGGAGTTGTAGTGCTCTGACATGGCGGAGTTTTTATCTGAGAGCTGCAGTCTGGGGGATTTAAACTACACATTAAACAAATATACAATCCGCCTGTTGTATGTCTGCTGTTACGTGTCTAATCTCTGAGACATCTGCAGGGGAAACAGTTAGCCTAGCTTAGCATCAGGACTGGAAGCAGGGAAAACAGTTAGCCTAGCTTAGCATCAGGACTGGAAGCAGGGAAAACAGTTAGCCTAGCTTAGCATCAGGACTGGAAGCAGGGAAAACAGTTAGCCTAGCTTAGCATCAGGACTGGAAGCAGGGAAACACTTAGCCTAGCTTAGCGTCAGGACTGGAAGCTTTGGAAACGGTTAGCCTAGCTTAGCATCAGGACTGGAAGCAGGGAAACACTTAGCCTAGCTTAGCATCAGGGCTGAAACAGCGCCATATAGACTGATCATCATAGACTTCTATAGATATGGCGCTGGGCTGAAAGCTTTGGAAACACTTAGCCTAGATTAGCGTCAGGATTGGAAGCTTTGGAAACAGTTAGCCTCGCTTAGCATCAGGACTGGAAGCTTTAGAAACAGTTAGCCTAGCTTAGCATCAGGACTGGAAGCTTTAGAAACAGTTAGCCTAGCTTAGCATCAGGACTGGAAACTTTGGAAACAGTTAGCCTAGCTTAGCATCAGGACTGGAAGCTTTGGAAACAGTAAGCCTAGCTTAGCGTCATGACTGGAAGCTTTAGAAACAGTTAGCTTCGCTTAGCGTCAGGACTGGAAGCAGGGAAAACAGTTAGCCTAGCTTAGCATCAGGACTGGAAGCAGGGAAACACTTAGCCTAGCTTAGCGTCAGGACTGGAAGCTTTGGAAACAGTTAGCCTAGCTTAGCATCAGGACTGGAAGCAGGGAAAACAGTTAGCCTAGTTTAGCATCAGGACTGGAAGCTTTGGAAACAGTTAGCCTAGCTTAGCATCAGGACTGGAAGCTTTGGAAACGGTTAGCCTAGCTTAGCGTCAGGACTGGAAGCTTTGGAAACGGTTAGCCTAGCTTAGGGTCAGGACTGGAAGCTTTGGAAACGGTTAGCCTAGCTTAGCATCAGGGCTGGAAGCTTTGGAAACAGTTAGCCTAGCTTAGCGTCAGGACTGGAAGCTTTAGAAACAGTTAGCCTAGCTTAGCATCAGGACTGGAATGACTGAATATGATGTAGAAGAAGAGATGGTATGAAATAAAAGGTAACATCAACACGAGTTTTATTTTCACCATTTTTGTAAATACATTTTTTTTTTATCTCAGGAAGTTAATTAAAGTGAAAATACACAAAGTACACATAGTACACAAACTACACATGGTACACAAAATACACAAAGTACACGTAAAAAACAGTACAACGGTTGAAACCGCAGGAAGCTGCTTCAGGGGGGAATGATGTCATATTAACATTCATATAAAAATA
>JAPTMU010000137.1:172579-177392 GCA_028583405.1 Pogonophryne albipinna | reverse complement strand
CTCCTCTCTCCTCGGTTCCACTCCTCTCTCCCCTCCTCTCTCCTCTCTCCTCGGTTCCCCTCCTCTCTCCTCGGCTCCCCTCCTCTCTCCTCGGCTCCCCTCCTCTCTCCTCCCTTCCCCTCCTCTCTCCTCGACTCCTCTCTCCTCTCCTCGACTCCTCTCTCCTCGGCTCCCCTCCTCTCTCCTCGGTTCCCCTCCTCTCTCCTCGGTTCCCCTCCCCTCTCCTCGGCTCCCCTCCTCTCTCCTCGGCTCCCCTCCTCTCTCCTCGGTTCCCCTCCTCTCTCCTCGGCTCCCCTCCTCTCTCCTCGGTTCCCCTCCCCTCTCCTCGGTTCCCCTCCCCTCTCCTCGGCTCCCCTCCTCTCTCCTCGGCTCCCCTCCTCTCTCCTCGGTTCCCCTCCTCTCTCCTCGGCTCCCCTCCTCTCTCCTCGGTTCCCCTCCTCTCTCCTCGACTCCTCTCTCCTCGGCTCCCCTCCTCTCTCCTCGGCTCCCCTCCTCTCTCCTCGGTTCCCCTCCTCTATCCTCGGCTCCCCTCCTCTCTCCTCGGTTCCCCTCCTCTCTCCTCGCTTCCCCTCCTCGACTCCTCTCTCCTCGGCTCCCCTCCTCTGTCCTCGGCTCCCCTCCTCTCTCCTCGCTTCCCCTCCTCTCTCCTCGACTCCTCTCTCCTCGGCTCCCCTCCTCTCTCCTCGGCTCCCCTCCTCTCTCCTCGGTTCCCCTCCTCGGTTCCCCTCCTCTCTCCTCACTTCCCTTCCTCTCCTCGGTTCCCCTCCTCTCTCCTCGGCTCCCCTCCTCTCTCCTCGGTTCCCCTCCTCTCTCCTCGGCTCCCCTCCTCTCTCCTCGGCTCCCCTCGTCTCCCCTCCTCTCCTCGGCTCTCCTCCTCTCTCCTCGGTTCCCCTCCTCTCTCCTCGGCTCCCCTCCTCTCCTCGGTTCCCCTCCTCTCTCCTCGCTTCCCCTCCTCTCTCCTCGGTTCCCCTCCTCTCTCCTCGCTTCCCCTCCTCTCTCCTCGGCCCCCCTCCTCTCCTCGGTTCCCCTCCTCTCTCCTCGGTTCCCCTCCTCTCTCCTCGGTTCCCCTCCTCTCTCCTCGGCCCCCCTCCTCTCCTCGGTTCCCCTCCTCTCTCCTCGCTTCCCCTCCTCTCTCCTCGGCCCCCCTCCTCTCCTCGGTTCCCCTCCTCTCTCCTCGGTTCCCCTCCTCTCTCCTCGGTTCCACTCCTCTCTCCTCGCTTCCCCTCCTCTCTCCTCGGTTCCCCTCCTCTCCTCGGCCCCCCTCCTCTCCTCGGTTCCCCTCTTCTCTCTTCGCTTCCCCTCCTCTCTCCTCGGTTCCCCTCCCCTCTCCTCGGTTCCCCTCCTCTCTCCTCGCTTCCCCTCCTCTCTCCTCGGCCCCCCTCCTCTCCTCGGTTCCCCTCCTCTCTCCTCGGTTCCCCTCCTCTCTCCTCGGTTCCCCTCCTCTCTCCTCGGTTCCACTCCTCTCTCCTCGCTTCCCCTCCTCTCTCCTCGGTTCCCCTCCTCTCTCCTCGGTTCCCCTCTTCTCTCCTCGGTTCAGGGAATTAGAGAAATGAGAAAGGGCCCCTGATGACCTTTATTTGTAAACAACAACAAATTGTAAACAACAATATATATTGTTGTGTCCCTGCAGAGGAACACAGATCACATGATACCTGGATCTGAAGCTGCAGCAGATTTAACTTTGAAAAATAAACACGACTTTATCATTAACAATAACCTTTAATAAACATCAATAACAACAACTTTATCATTAACAATAACCTTTAATAAACATCAATAACAACAACTTTATCATTAACAATAACCTTTAATAAACATCAATAACAACAACTCACCGGTGCACGAAGTTGACGGTCCCGTCGATGGGGTCGATGATCCAGGTGGGCTCATCAGTCAGGACACAGGGCTCACCTGCAGCTACTGACTCCTCCCCTATGAACCTACACACACACACACACACACACACACACACACACACACACACACACACACACACACACACACACACACACACACACACACACACACACACACACACACACACAGAGAGAGACACACACACACACACGCACACACACACACACACACACACATATATGTGTTGTATTGGTTTGATGGACACATGATCAGTAAACACAGTATAATATTCAGATGTTACTGCACTGATTAGTAATTAGACATGTACAACTGAGTATATTGAGTATATTTGAGTACATAGTGTATATTATAGTACATGGATCACCTGTGCAGAGGGAACCTGTGTATATAGTGTATATTATAGTACATGGATCACCTGTGCAGAGGGAACCTGTGTATATAGTGTATATTATAGTACATGGATCACCTGTGCAGAGGGAACCTGTGTACATAGTGTATATTATAGTACATGGATCACCTGTGCAGAGGGAACCTGTGTATATAGTGTATATTATAGTACATGGATCACCTGTGCAGAGGGAACCTGTGTACATAGTGTATATTATAGTACATGGATCACCTGTGCAGAGGGAACCTGTGTACATAGTGTATATTATAGTACATGGATCACCTGTGCAGAGGGAACCTGTGTATATAGTGTATATTATAGTACATGGATCACCTGTGCAGAGGGAACCTGTGTATATAGTGTATATTATAGTACATGGATCACCTGTGCAGAGGGAACCTGTGTATATAGTGTATATTATAGTACATGGATCACCTGTGCAGAGGGAACCTGTGTACATAGTGTATATTATAGTACATGGATCACCTGTGCAGAGGGAACCTGTGTACATAGTGTATATTATAGTACATGGATCACCTGTGCAGAGGGAACCTGTGTACATAGTGTATATTATAGTACATGGATCACCTGTGCAGAGGGAACCTGTGTACATAGTGTATATTATAGTACATGGATCACCTGTGCAGAGGGAACCTGTGTACATAGTGTATATTATAGTACATGGATCACCTGTGCAGAGGGAACCTGTGTACATAGTGTATATTATAGTACATGGATCACCTGTGCAGAGGGAACCTGTGTACATAGTGTATATTATAGTACATGGATCACCTGTGCAGAGGGAACCTGTGTACATCGTGTATATTATAGTACATGGATCACCTGTGCAGAGGGAACCTGTGTACATAGTGTATATTATAGTACATGGATCACCTGTGCAGAGGGAACCTGTGTACATAGTGTATATTATAGTACATAGTGTATATTATAGTACATGGATCACCTGTGCAGAGGGAACCTGTGTATATAGTGTATATTTGAGTACATAGTGTATATTATAGTACATGGATCACCTGTGCAGAGGGAACCTGTGTACATAGTGTATATTATAGTACATAGTGTATATTATAGTACATGGATCACCTGTGCAGAGGGAACCTGTGTATATAGTGTATATTTGAGTACATAGTGTATATTATAGTACATGGATCACCTGTGCAGAGGGAACCTGTGTACATAGTGTATATTATAGTACATGGATCACCTGTGCAGAGGGAACCTGTGTATATAGTGTATATTATAGTACATGGATCACCTGTGCAGAGGGAACCTGTGTATATAGTGTATATTTGAGTACATAGTGTATATTATAGTACATGGATCACCTGTGCAGAGGGAACCTGAGTACATAGTGTATATTATAGTACATGGATCACCTGTGCAGAGGGAACCTGTGTATATAGTGTATATTATAGTACATGGATCACCTGTGCAGAGGGAACCTGTGTATATAGTGTATATTATAGTACATGGATCACCTGTGCAGAGGGAACCTGTGTATATAGTGTATATTTGAGTACATAGTGTATATTATAGTACATGGATCACCTGTGCAGAGGGAACCTGTGTACATAGTGTATATTATAGTACATGGATCACCTGTGCAGAGGGAACCTGTGTACATAGTGTATATTATAGTACATGGATCACCTGTGCAGAGGGAACCTGTGTATATAGTGTATATTATAGTACATGGATCACCTGTGCAGAGGGAACCTGTGTATATAGTGTATATTATAGTACATGGATCACCTGTGCAGAGGGAACCTGAGTACATAGTGTATATTATAGTACATGGATCACCTGTGCAGAGGGAACCTGTGTATATAGTGTATATTATAGTACATGGATCACCTGTGCAGAGGGAACCTGTGTATATAGTGTATATTTGAGTACATAGTGTATATTATAGTACATGGATCACCTGTGCAGAGGGAACCTGTGTATATAGTGTATATTATAGTACATGGATCACCTGTGCAGAGGGAACCTGTGTACATAGTGTATATTTGAGTACATAGTGTATATTATAGTACATGGATCACCTGTGCAGAGGGAACCTGTGTACATAGTGTATATTTGAGTACATAGTGTATATTATAGTACATGGATCACCTGTGCAGAGGGAACCTGTGTACATAGTGTATATTTGAGTACATAGTGTATATTATAGTACATGGATCACCTGTGCAGAGGGAACCTGTGTATATAGTGTATATTTGAGTACATAGTGTATATTATAGTACATGGATCACCTGTGCAGAGGGAACCTGTGTACATAGTGTATATTTGAGTACATAGTGTATATTATAGTACATGGATCACCTGTGCAGAGGGAACCTGTGTATATAGTGTATATTTGAGTACATAGTGTATATTATAGTACATGGATCACCTGTGCAGAGGGAACCTGTGTACATAGTGTATATTTGAGTACATAGTGTATATTATAGTACATGGATCACCTGTGCAGAGGGAACCTGTGTATATAGTGTATATTTGAGTACATAGTGTATATTATAGTAC
>JAPTMU010000137.1:137579-162579 GCA_028583405.1 Pogonophryne albipinna | reverse complement strand
CATTATGAGTCCTGACCCCTGACATGAGTCAGCATGATGAGTCCTGAACCCTGACCTGAGTCAGCACTATGAGTCCTGAACCCTGACCTGAGTCAGCATTATGAGTCCTGAACCCTGACATGAGTCAGCATTATGAGTCCTGACCCCTGACCTGAGTCAGCATGATGAGTCCTGAACCCTGAGTCAGCATTATGAGTCCTGAACCCTGAGTCAGCATTATGAGTCCTGACCCCTGAGTCAGCATTATGAGTCCTGACCCCTGACCTGAGTCAGCATTATGAGTCCTGACCCCTGACCTGAGTCAGCATTATGAGTCCTGAACCCTGAGTCAGCATTATGAGTCCTGAACCCTGACCTGAGTCAGCATGATGAGTCCTGAACCCTGACCTGAGTCAGCATTATGAGTCCTGAACCCTGAGTCAGCATTATGAGTCCTGACCCCTGAGTCAGCATTATGAGTCCTGAACCCTGAGTCAACATTATGAGTCCTGACCCCTGACCTGAGTCAGCATTATGAGTCCTGACCCCTGACCTGAGTCAGCATTATGAGTCCTGACCCCTGAGTCAGCATTATGAGTCCTGAACCCTGAGTCAGCATTATGAGTCCTGAACCCTGAGTCAGCATTATGAGTCCTGAACCCTGAGTCAGCATTATGAGTCCTGAACCCTGACCTGAGTCAGCATTATGAGTCCTGAACCCTGAGTCAGCATTATGAGTCCTGAACCCTGAGTCAGCATGATGAGTCCTGAACCCTGAGTCAGCATTATGAGTCCTGAACCCTGAGTCAGCATTATGAGTCCTGACCCCTGAGATGAGTCAGCATTATGAGTCCTGAACCCTGAGTCAGCATTATGAGTCCTGACCCCTGACCTGAGTCAGCATTATGAGTCCTGAACCCTGAGTCAGCATTATGAGTCCTGAACCCTGACCTGAGTCAGCATTATGAGTCCTGAACCCTGAGTCAGCATTATGAGTCCTGAACCCTGAGTCAGCATTATGAGTCCTGACCCCTGACATGAGTCAGCATTATGAGTCCTGAACCCTGACCTGAGTCAGCATGATGAGTCCTGAACCCTGAGTCAGCATTATGAGTCCTGAACCCTGAGTCAGCACTATGAGTCCTGACCCCTGACCTGAGTCAGCATTATTATATGTGCTTCTGAAGGTGTTCTCAGACCTTCTCCAGGTACTGGTCCATGTTCTGGCGGGTGATTGACGGGTCGGTGATGAAGTCAAACAGTTCTCTGACCGTCATCACTGGCACGCCGCGCTTCATAAAGAAATCTGGAAAGACAAACACACGTGAGGTTCTGCAGGAGGTTCATGTTAGGAAACTCTCCCTGGTCTTAAGGTTTCTCTGGATCCATGTATCTGTGATCCTCAGGATCCATGTATCTGTGATCTGTGATCCTCAGGATCCATGTATCTGTGATCCTCAGGATCCATGTATCTGTGATCCTCAGGATCCGTGTATCTGTGATCCTCAGGATCCGTGTATCTGTGATCCTCAGGATCCGTGTATCTGTGATCCTCAGGGTCCATGTATCTGTGATCCTCAGGATCCATGTATCTGTGATCCTCTCCAGAAGGAGTCATCACATACAGAGACTAGTTCCTGAACAGTGTCCTTCACATGCTGATATCCAAGAGAGGGAGTTACACAGTCACAAGATGGAGGAATAGAAAGCAGTATTCAATGTTTACTTCAGATTAGCTCCACGTCAGAAATGAGCATGCTTGATGTCTCTCTCCATAGAGGCTGAATCATCATGTTAATCACATAGCTATCATCTGCCTCAAACAGTCCTGATGCTCTTCTAGGTAATCACACATCCTGTCATGTTCACAGCTACAGTTGGGATACCTTTGTTAGCATGCTACTCTCAGGTTGGAGGAGGACATTCAGGTTCTGGTTCTGCAGGTTTCTCACCGTTGACGTTGCTGCAGTCTTTCCTCAGGAACTCCAGAGCGTGCGGGTGGTCGTGCTCCACGGACTGAGACACGTCGATGATGTAAGCGTCTCCGTCGTGATATCTGCAGGCAGGACATTTTATTCATAAGCGCACTTTTCATTTGAGTAAACCAAACTCAAAGTGAAATGGTTGAAACAAAACAACAAAAACAAATAAAACAACAGAATAAAAGCAGTGGTGTTTACGTCGGCATGGCAACAAATGGGGTTTCAGAGATCTAGTGAAAGGCTTTTCCAAAAATATTTGAGAGGGTTTCAGAGGCTTTTATTTTGAAAGGGTCTCTTACAGCATGTTGTACTCGCTGAGGTCCGCGTGGACCAGGCGAGCCTCCTGGAACATGGTCCTCATGTTCTGCAGAACCTGGAGGTACAGCTCGCGGGCCTTCGAGTCCGAGAGGGAGGCGTTCTTCAGCAGGGGGGCGGGGCTAACACAGGAAGTCAGGACATACACAGGAAGTCACAACAGGAAGTCCGGTCACAACAGGAAGTCAGTTCAGGCATAAATCACTTCCAGTTGACTCGGGTTCTCAGAGGGAAGCGTCTGATTGGTTCTTACGTGTTGTCTTTTCCGATGAAGCTCATCAGCAGAACGTGACTCCGGAGCAGCAGCGGTTCTGGACTGGGGATCCCTGCCGTCTGCAGCCTGCACACAGAACAGGTTTTACTGGTCAGTGAAAGGAGGTTCTACTGGGTTCTACCGGTCATTGAGAACCGGTTATACTGGGTTCTACCGGTCAGTGAGAACAGGTTCTACTGGGTTCTACTGGTCAGTGTAAACAGGTTATATTGGGTTCTACCGGTCAGTGAGAACAGGTTATACTGGGTTCTACCAGTCAGTGAGAACAGGTTCTACTGGTCAGTGTAAACAGGTTATATTGGGTTCTACCGGTCAGTGAGAACAGGTTCTACTGGGTTCTACCGGTCAGTGTAAACAGGTTATACTGGGTTCTACTGGTCAGTGTAAACAGGTTCTACCGGTCAGTGTTAACAGGTTCTACCGGTCAGTGTAAACAGGTTCTACTGGTCAGTGAAAACATGTTCTACTGGTCAGTGTAAACAGGTTATATTGGGTTCTACCGGTCAGTGAGAACAGGTTCTACTGGTCAGTGTTAACAGGTTCTACCGGTCAGTGTAAACAGGTTCTACTGGGTTCTACTGGTCAGTGAAAACATGTTCTACTGGGTAAGATAAGGTCAACTTGGTTCTGATGTCACAGAAAGGTTCTGACCTGATCAGGTTCCTCATCTCTTTCTCTGCCCACGTTCTCACCATCTTCCTGGGGTTTCCTTTACAGTAACCGTGACGGAACCTGCCGAACAAAAGAAGAAGAAATGTAACACATGATCTTCTTCTGTGGTAGTGGACTCACCTGAACTCTTCTTCTGTGGTTCTGGACTGACCCTAACTCTTCCTCTGTGGTTCTGGACTGACCCTAACTCTTCCTCTGTGGTTCTGGACTGACCCTAACTCTTCTTCTGTGGTTCTGGACTGACCCTAACTCTTCTTCTGTGGTTTTGGACTCACCCTAACTCTTCCTCTGTGGTTCTGGACTGACCTGAACTCTTCTTCTGTGGTTCTGGACTGACCCTAACTCTTCTTCTGTGGTTCTGGACTCACCCTAACTCTTCTTCTGTGGTTCTGGACTGACCCTAACTCTTCCTCTGTGGTTCTGGACTGACCCTAACTCTTCTTCTGTGGTTCTGGACTGACCTGAACTCTTCCTCTGTGGTTCTGGACTGACCTGAACTCTTCCTCTGTGGTTCTGGACTGACCCTAACTCTTCCACTGTGGTTCTGGACTGACCTTTACTCTGTGGTTCTGGACTCACCTGAACTCTTCCTTTGTGGTTCTGGACTGACCCTAACTCTTCTTCTGTGGTTCTGGACTGACCTGAACTCTTCCTCTGTGGTTCTGGACTGACCCTAACTCTTCCTCTGTGGTTCTGGACTGACCCTACCTCTTCCTCTGTGGTTCTGGACTGACCTTAACTCTCCTTCTGTGGTTCTGGACTGACCTGAACACATCCTCTGTGGTTCTGGACTGACCTGAACTCTTCCTCTGTGGTTCTGGACTCACCTGAATTCTTCCTCTGTGGTTCTGGACTAACCCTAACTCTCCTTTGTGGTTCTGGACTGACCCTAACTCTTCCTCTGTGGTTCTGTGGTTCTGGACTGACCCCAACTCTTCTTCTGTGGTTCTGGATTGACCCTAACTCTTCCTTTGTGGTTCTGGACTGACCCTAACTCTTCTTCTGTGGTTATGGACTCACCTGAACTCTTCCTCTGTGGTTCTGGACTGACCTGAACTCTTCCTCTGTGGTTCTGGACTGACCTGAACTCTTTCTCTGTGGTTCTGGACTGACCTGAACTCTTCCTCTGTGGTTCTGGACTGACCTGAACTCTTCCTCTGTGGTTCTGGACTGACCTGAACTCTTCCTCTGTGGTTCTGGACTCACCTGAACTCTTTCTCTGTGGTTCTGGACTGATCCTAACTCTTCTTCTGTGGTTCTGGACTGACCCTAACTCTTCCTCTGTGGTTCTGGACTGACCCTAACTCTTCTTCTGTGGTTCTGGACTGACCCTAACTCTTCCTCTGTGGTTCTGGACTGACCCTAACTCTTCTTCTGTGATTATGGACTCACCTGAACTCCCCACTGACGTATTTGTCCCGGTCTTTGAACAGCAGGATGGAGGTCTTGTAGATCTTGATGGCTCGGCTCTCTCCTGACGTCGTGCCGGCGTGATAAACGTTCGCCTGAAACGCAAAGTGAGTGAGTGAGAGTGTGAGTGAGTGAGTGAGAGT
Source organism: Pogonophryne albipinna (assembly GCA_028583405.1). NCBI lineage: Eukaryota > Metazoa > Chordata > Actinopteri > Perciformes > Artedidraconidae > Pogonophryne > Pogonophryne albipinna. Next base: position 157,804 of record JAPTMU010000137.1, on the reverse strand, counting down.
GTGAGTGAGAGTGAGTGAGAGAGTGAGTGAGTGAGTGAGAGTGTGTGAGAGAGTGAGTGAGAGTGAGTGAGAGTGAGTGAGTGAGAGTGAGTGAGAGTGAGTGAGTGTGAGTGAGTGAGAGTGAGTGAGTGAGAGTGAGTGAGAGAGAGAGTGAGTGAGAGTGAGTGAGAGTGAGTGAGAGTGAGTGAGAGTGAGTGAGAGTGAGTGAGTGAGAGTGAGTGAGAGAGAGAGTGAGTGAGAGAGTGAGTGAGTGAGAGTGAGTGAGTGAGAGTGAGTGAGAGAGAGAGTGAGTGAGAGAGAGAGTGAGTGAGAGTGAGTGAGAGTGAGTGAGAGTGAGTGAGTGAGAGTGAGAATGAGAGTGAGTGAGTGAGAGAGAGAGTGAGTGAGAGAGAGAGTGAGTGAGAGTGAGTGAGTGTGAGTGAGTGAGTGTGTGTGTGAGAGTGAGTGAGTGAGAGTGAGAGTGAGTGTGTGAGAGAGTGAGTGAGAGTGAGTGAGAGTGAGTGTGTGAGAGAGTGAGTGAGAGTGAGTGAGAGTGAGTGAGAGTGAGTGAGTGAGAGTGAGTGAGAGTGAGTGAGTGAGAGAGTGAGTGAGAGAGAGAGTGAGTGAGAGAGTGTGAGTGAGTGTGTGTGTGAGAGTGAGTGAGTGAGAGTGAGAGAGAGTGTGTGAGAGAGTGAGTGAGAGTGAGTGAGAGTGAGAGAGAGAGCGAGTGAGTGAGAGAGTGAGTGAGAGTGAGTGAGTGAGTGTGAGTGAGTGAGTGTGAGTGAGTGTGTGTGTGAGAGTGAGTGAGAGTGAGTGAGTGAGTGAGAGTGTGTGTGTGAGAGTGAGTGAGTGAGAGAGAGAGTGAGTGAGAGAGAGAGTGAGTGAGAGTGAGTGAGTGTGAGTGAGTGAGTGAGTGTGTGTGAGAGTGAGTGAGTGAGAGTGAGTGTGTGAGAGAGTGAGTGAGAGTGAGTGAGAGTGAGTGTGTGAGAGAGTGAGTGAGAGTGAGTGAGAGTGAGTGAGAGTGAGTGAGTGAGAGTGAGTGAGAGTGAGTGAGTGAGAGAGTGAGTGAGAGAGAGAGTGAGTGAGAGTGAGTGAGTGTGAGTGAGTGTGTGTGTGAGAGTGAGTGAGTGAGAGTGAGAGAGAGTGTGTGAGAGAGTGAGTGAGAGTGAGTGAGAGTGAGAGAGAGAGCGAGTGAGTGAGAGAGTGAGTGAGAGTGAGTGAGTGTGAGTGAGTGAGTGTGAGTGAGTGTGTGTGTGAGAGTGAGTGAGAGTGAGTGAGTGAGTGAGAGTGTGTGTGTGAGAGTGAGTGAGAGTGAGTGAGAGTGTGTGAGTGAGAGTGTGTGAGTGAGAGTGAGTGAGTGAGAGAGTGAGTGTGTGTGTGTGTGAGTGAGAGTGTGTGTGTGTGTGTGAGTGAGTGAGTGTGTGTGAGAGTGAGTGAGTGAGTGTGTGTGTGTGTGAGAGTGAGTGAGAGTGTGTGAGTGAGAGTGAGTGAGAGTGAGTGTGTGTGTGTGAGAGTGAGTGAGTGTGTGTGAGAGAGTGAGTGAGAGTGAGTGAGTGTGTGAGAGAGAGTGAGTGAGAGTGTGTGTGTGTGTGTGTGAGTGAGTGAGAGTGTGTGAGTGAGAGTGTGTGAGTGAGTGAGAGTGTGTGAGTGAGAGTGAGAGTGAGTGAGTGAGAGTGAGTGAGAGTGTGTGAGTGAGAGTGAGTGAGTGAGAGTGAGTGAGTGAGAGTGAGTGAGTGTGTGTGAGAGAGTGAGTGAGAGTGAGTGAGTGTGTGAGAGAGAGTGAGTGAGAGTGTGTGTGTGTGTGTGAGAGTGTGTGAGTGAGAGTGTGTGAGTGAGTGAGAGTGTGTGAGTGAGAGTGTGAGTGAGTGAGTGAGAGAGAGTGTGTGAGTGAGAGTGAGTGAGTGAGAGTGAGTGTGTGTGTGTGAGAGTGAGTGTGTGTGAGAGAGTGTGTGAGAGTGAGTGTGTGTGAGAGAGTGTGTGAGAGAGAGTGAGTGAGAGTGTGTGTGTGTGTGTGAGTGAGTGAGAGTGTGTGAGTGAGAGTGTGTGAGTGAGTGAGAGTGTGTGAGTGAGAGTGTGAGTGAGAGAGAGTGTGTGAGTGAGAGTGAGTGAGTGAGAGTGAGTGAGAGAGTGAGTGAGTGAGAGTGAGTGAGTGAGAGTGTGTGAGTGAGAGTGAGTGAGTGTGTGAGTGAGTGAGTGAGAGTGTGTGAGAGTGAGTGAGTGAGTGAGTGTGTGTGTGTGTGTGTGTGGCTCCTGACCTCCTTCCCTGTGCTGATGCAGCCGTTGATTTCACAGATGACTCCTCGATTCAACATCTTAAACAGGATCATCCGGGTCCGAGGATCCAACACCTGCAGGAGGAGGAGGAGGAGGAAGATCGGTCAGCTGATTCTACAGGAGTGACGTCTCAGTTCTTAGTCTAGCAAGAAGGGCCCTCCGTTTCTGAGATACCTCTACCCGAGGTAGAACAAAACACAACAATGATGTTTCTTATCTTTAGGGTCTCCCATTAATGGAATTGATTGTTGTCACATTTTATTTTGGGGGAAAAAATGTTGTTTTGGTTGTTCTTTAGAACTCCCCCAATCCCTGAAAAAGAGCCAAATTAGACCAGGCCGAATGGGAAAGGTGACAGAAAAGCCCATAACTTGAGAATGACCTCTCTTTTCCTCTTCAGATGTGCTGAGGTATGAACCAGGTGGCTGTCCTACATCACCAAATAGCCAGACAATTATTTACCTAAATAAACTGAATTATAGTCCCGTAGACTTAGCTTTAGTTTAGACGGAAAATGTGCTTTTTGGTGATAGGAACATAGGACTCCATCACTCTTCTCTCATTTATCAGAAAAACAAAAATCCCTAAAAAATATGCCATTACTGAATTGTCTAGGGTGCTATTGAACACTAACCAGCAGGTGCTATTGAACACTAACCAGTAGGTGCTACTGAACACTAACCAGTAGGTGCTATTGAACACTAACCAGTAGGTGCTATTGAACACTAACCAGCAGGTGCTATTGAACACTAACCAGTAGGTGCTATTGAACACTAACCAGCAGGTGCTATTGAACACTAACCAGTAGGTGCTATTGAACACTAACCAGCAGGTGCTATTGAACACTAACCAGTAGGTGCTACTGAACACTAACCAGTAGGTGCTATTGAACACTAACCAGTAGGTGCTATTGAACACTAACCAGTAGGTGCTATTGAACACTAACCAACAGGTGCTATTGAACACTAACCAGTAGGTGCTATTGAACACTAACCAGCAGGTGCTATTGAACACTAACCAGCAGGTGCTATTGAACACTAACCAGCAGGTGCTATTGAACACTAACCAGTAGGTGCTATTGAACACTAACCAGCAGGTGCTGTTGAACACTAACCAGCAGGTGCTATTGAACACTAACCAGTAGGTGCTATTGAACGCTAACCAGCAGGTGCTATTGAACACTAACCAGTAGGTGCTGTTGAACACTAACCAGCAGGTGCTATTGAACACTAACCAGCAGGTGCTATTGAACACTAACCAGTAGGTGCTATTGAACACTAACCAGCAGGTGCTATTGAACACTAACCAGTAGGTGCTATTGAACACTAACCAGTAGGTGCTATTGAACACTAACCAGTAGGTGATATTGAACGCTAACCAGCAGGTGCTATTGAACACTAACCAGTAGGTGCTATTGAACGCTAACCAGCAGGTGCTGTTGAACACTAACCAGCAGGTGCTGTTGGACACTAACCAGTAGGTGCTATTGAACACTAACCAGCAGGTGCTATTGAACACTAACCAGCAGGTGCTGTTGAACACTAACCAGCAGGTGCTGTTGAACACTAACCAGTAGGTGCTATTGAACACTAACCAGTAGGTGCTGTTGAACACTAACCAGTAGGTGCTATTGAACACTAACCAGCAGGTGCTATTGAACACTAACCAGCAGGTGCTATTGAACACTAACCAGCAGGTGCTATTGAACACTAACCAGTAGGTGCTGTTGAACACTAACCAGTAGGTGCTGTTGAACACTAACCAGTAGGTGCTATTGAACACTAACCAGCAGGTGCTATTGAACACTAACCAGTAGGTGCTGTTGAACACTAACCAGTAGGTGCTATTGAACACTAACCAGCAGGTGCTATTGAACACTAACCAGCAGGTGCTGTTGAACACTAACCAGCAGGTGCTATTGAACACTAACCAGCAGGTGCTATTGAACACTAACCAGTAGGTGCTGTTGAACACTAACCAGCAGGTGCTATTGAACACTAAACAGCAGGTGCTATTGAACACTAACCAGTAGGTGCTGTTAGGTGCTATTGAACACTAACCAGCAGGTGCTATTGAACACTAACCAGTAGGTGCTATTGAACACTAACCAGCAGGTGCTATTGAACACTAACCAGCAGGTGCTATTGAACACTAACCAGTAGGTGCTATTGAACACTAACCAGTAGGTGCTACTGAACACTAACCAGTAGGTGCTATTGAACACTAACCAGTAGGTGCTGTTGAACACTAACCAGCAGGTGCTATTGAACACTAACCAACAGGTGCTATTGAACACTAACCAGTAGGTGCTATTGAACACTAACCAACAGGTGCTATTGAACACTAACCAGTAAGTGCTATTGAACACTAACCAGCAGGTGCTATTGAACACTAACCAGCAGGTGCTATTGAACACTAACCAGCAGGTGCTATTGAACACTAACCAGTAGGTGCTACTGAACACTAACCAGCAGGTGCTGTTGAACACTAACCAGCAGGTGCTATTGAACACTAACCAGTAGGTGCTATTGAACGCTAACCAGCAGGTGCTATTGAACACTAACCAGTAGGTGCTGTTGGACACTAACCAGCAGGTGCTATTGAACACTAACCAGCAGGTGCTATTGAACACTAACCAGTAGGTGCTATTGAACACTAACCAGCAGGTGCTATTGAACACTAACCAGTAGGTGCTATTGAACACTAACCAGTAGGTGCTATTGAACACTAACCAGTAGGTGATATTGAACGCTAACCAGCAGGTGCTATTGAACACTAACCAGTAGGTGCTATTGAACTGCTAACCAGCAGGTGCTGTTGAACACTAACCAGCAGGTGCTGTTGGACACTAACCAGTAGGTGCTATTGAACACTAACCAGCAGGTGCTATTGAACACTAACCAGCAGGTGCTGTTGAACACTAACCAGCAGGTGCTGTTGAACACTAACCAGTAGGTGCTATTGAACACTAACCAGTAGGTGCTGTTGAACACTAACCAGTAGGTGCTATTGAACACTAACCAGCAGGTGCTATTGAACACTAACCAGCAGGTGCTATTGAACACTAACCAGCAGGTGCTATTGAACACTAACCAGTAGGTGCTATTGAACACTAACCAGTAGGTGCTGTTGAACACTAACCAGTAGGTGCTATTGAACACTAACCAGCAGGTGCTATTGAACACTAACCAGTAGGTGCTGTTGAACACTAACCAGTAGGTGCTATTGAACACTAACCAGCAGGTGCTATTGAACACTAACCAGCAGGTGCTGTTGAACACTAACCAGCAGGTGCTATTGAACACTAACCAGCAGGTGCTATTGAACACTAACCAGTAGGTGCTGTTGAACACTAACCAGCAGGTGCTATTGAACACTAACCAGCAGGTGCTATTGAACACTAACCAGCAGGTGCTATTGAACACTAACCAGCAGGTGCTATTGAACACTAACCAGTAGTTGTATGGAAATATCTGGTACAGTTCTATTGCAAATGAGATTTCTTTAGACATAGGCCTACCTCTTCTCTGATACAGTCAAACTCCTAATGGGGGTAAGTGGCATACTAGCCTATAAGTTAAGAATGCTCACTCTGATGGTCATCATATTTGGAGAGGGAAATACCAGGCGGCTGAACTACATCACCAAATAGTCAGAATAAGAGTAACCCAATAAAATAAAGTGTATTAGTTCTAAATTGCAAGCCTCTAAAACAGGAGTGCCCACACCTTTTCAGCTTGGGAGCTACTTTTAAAATCACCAAGTCAAAAGTATCTACCTACTAGTGCTATGTTGGTGTACCCTGCGTAACAGCATGAACCCGTAGGGCACAATACAACTCAGGACATTTTGGGTCATTACGTCAATTTGATACCCTTTCTTTAGTAGAATTGTATAAATTGGAAGCTAGGTAATCAGCTTGCCGGTGATTTGCAGCTGGCGCGGTTGACGGCGCTGAGTGGTGAAAAGAGGAGATCTCAGACTGGCTAACCTGTACGTCAATCAAGTGGCATATTGCCAAAGTAAGGATGGATGACAGGCTAACTCTTTTTTTTTTATACCATGCGATCTACCCACACTACCTTTGCGATCGACGTATTGGGCAACCCTGCTCTCAAACATAGGTGTACTTAGTACAGGTTTTATTGAAACTGGAACCTTAATTCAAAGTACAGTATACAAATCCTCAAATCATTCGGTGAGAGCTCAAGTATAAAGATACTAGAATAGAATGTTAAATGTCAGGTTCCTCAGAAAAGTACGGCTGTACTGAGGTGTTTTTCCTCCGGAGACGTCGCGAAGAGACGGAGCGGCTCCACCTGTTGCTGTATGCGATCTGCGATTTTACGGAGGCCTGCTCGTCGCGAAGAGACGGAGCGGCTCCACCTGTTGCTGCCTGCGATCTGCGATCTACGGAGGCCTGCTCCCACCTGTAGAATACGGCTGTACTGGAGAGGTTTTTACCCCGGAGTCGTCGCGGAGAGACGGAGTGGATCCACGCTTCGGGCTTGGCCTGCTCCCACCGGGCGTGTGCTGCGGTACGGAGGAGGATTTTACCACCGCTGGGGCCTGCTTTCCACCTGTCCTGGTCCTGCTGTCGCAGAGGCCTGCTGTCGCAGAGGCCTGCTTTCCACCTGTCCTGGTCCTGCTGTCGCAGAGGCCTGCTTTCCACCTGTCCTGGTCCTGCTGTCGCAGAGGCCTGCTTTCCACCTGTCCTGGTTCTGCTGTTGCAGAGGCCTGCTTTCCACCTGTCCTGGTCCTGCTGTCGCAGAGGCCTGCTTTCCACCTGTCCTGGTCCTGCTGTCGCAGAGGCCTGCTTTCCACCTGTCCTGGTCCTGCTGTCGCAGAGGCCTGCTTTCCACCTGTCCTGGTCCTGCTGTCGCAGAGGCCTGCTTTCCACCTGTCCTTGTCCTGCTGTTGCAGAGGCCTGCTTTCAGCCCGGGGATACCACGGAGGGACCGGAGCGCTTCCACGCTGCTGCTTTCGTCTGTCCTTTGCTGCTGTGCTGATTTTGCTCCAGGAACATCGCGGATACTGTGTGCTGGTCTGGGAAAATGGCCCATATCGGGATTCTGCTGTGCCTGTTAACTGTTTTGGACTATGAGAAGATCTCTAGTCATTCTGAGGAGTCTACTGGACTCAGATCTGTTCTGCCACCCGCAGTGGGCATCCCCTGCAAAGGTTCGGATGTGTTGCTCAAACAATTACCGGTTGCCTTGTCACAGACAATCTGCTCGACAAAATATGTTTGTCTTTTTTGTTTTCCTGCGATGATGGTTCTTCAGGACTGCTTCTTAAGCTCTAATCACACTCTCGCAGACTTTTCCGGTGTTTCTAAAGTAGATGACAATGTATGTGTGTCGATTAAGAGGAAAAGATGCCTGTTTTTGTTGTTGTTATTACTGTCAGGAAATGTACAACCTAACCCTAGTCCGCCCAGTAGTAGTAGTCAGATCGCTACTCCTGCTGATTTTAAAGCTAGGTCTGGGTTGGGTCTCATCCACTTGAATGTGCGCAGTCTGTTAGGTAAACTAGATTTTGTCCGTATCTGGGCTCGACTGACGCTGACATCATTGTTTTATCAGAAACATGGCTAAATAAATCTATTGTGGCCTCTGACATTGCCTTAAATGGTTTTAATGTGTATCGTACCGACCGGCCTAATAAAGGTGGTGGCGTTGCCATTTATGTTAAGAATAAGTTCAGTGTATCCACATTAGTTTCCAAATCTATCAGTAAGCAATTTGAATTTTTAGCCTTAAATATAGAAGTGGCAAAGGGTCAACAGGTCATGGTGGTGGGCTGTTACAGACCCCCCTCAGCTGTCAAAGACTCTTTGTCTTCACTAGCAAATCTTTTATCACAACTAGACTACAAGGAAATAGTGCTGCTTGGAGATTTTAACTGGGACTGGTTAACTGCAGTGTCAGAGGATTTTAAAAACCTTTGTATCTCTTTGAATGTTACTCAGATTGTTGACAGTCCTACTCGCCCTAACATTAAGTCTCCTAATAAATCCTCCCTAATTGATCTCATTTTAACTAATGCTCCCTATAAATACTCATCTGTGGGAGTATTTGAGAATGATCTGAGTGATCACTGTGCTGTAGCCACAATTAGGGACACTAAGGTCCAAAAGGTTAAACCTCGGATTATCATCAAGAGAGACAAAAAACATTTTGTGGAGCAGGGTTTTGTTCATGATCTGTTTGGGTTTGATTGGGGAAAAATCGATCTGTGTGCTGATGTAGAAACTGCATGGTCTTATTTTTATCTTGGTTTTATGGAGATCATTGATAGACATGCACCCCTGCGTACATTCAGAGTGAAGGGACGAGACAATCCTTGGTTTTCTGCTGAGCTGTCCAGTCTCCTTCATGAGAGAAACAAGGCCTGGGCAAAGGCTAGGAGATCAGGCTCAGAGGTAGAATGGCTGCGTTTTAGGCAGCTAAGGAATAGCTTCACTTCAAATGTCAAAAGTGCTAAATCTAAGTACTATCTGTCAGTTTCCACAAAGAATCTGAATAATCCTAGGACATTTTGGAAAGCCATTAAATCGTTATCCACCGGTGATATCCGTGATGAGCTACCTCCGTGCATCACCACAGCATCTGGCTCTATATCGGACAGGGCTACTATGCTAAATTGTTTTAATGAGCATTTTGTGTCCTGTGGTTCTCTGTTTGATTCTGTCACTAACTCTGCTTCTGTGAACACTACAGTATGTGACTCTGAACAATGTGGTCTGGAAAACCCTTTCAGTTTTACCCCTTTTACTGTTGATGTTGTTCGTGAAGTCTTAACCAAGTTAGATCCTAAGAAACCGGCTGGCCCGGACAACGTAGAACCTTTCTTTTTAAAGATAGCTGCAGATGTTATTGCTCCACCTCTCACTACTCTTTTTAACCTCTCCCTCAGCTCAAACACAATTCCAAAAGTATGGAAGTCAGCGTATGTCCTGCCTTTGCTAAAAGGAGGGGAGGCCACCTTATTAAATAACTATAGGCCAATCTCTAAGTTGTCAGTTCTGGCTAAGGTTCTTGAACGCCTAGTGAGTGAACAGGTAAAGGAGTTTTTATGTACAAATGACATCCTGTCTAAACATCAGTCAGGCTTCAGAAAGCAACACAGCACCATCACTGCCACAATGAAAGTGGTGAATGATGTGGCGAGTATCTTAGATAATAAGCAGAGTTGTGCAGCTCTATTTATTGACCTGTCCAAAGCGTTTGATATCGTTGATCATCGCATCTTAAAGCAGAGGCTAGCCAGTATAGGCATGTCCAGCCATGCAGTGGGTGGTTTGTGAACTACCTCTCTGAAAGGTCCCAATGTGTTCATTTTGATGGGCTGTCTTCTGAGTGGTTGAACATCACTAATGGTGTTCCTCAAGGTTCTGTTTTAGGTCCTCTATTATTCTCCATCTACATCAACAGTTTAGGTGAAAATGTGGATGAAGCTACTTTACATTTGTATGCGGATGATACCGTGATGTCCTGTGCAGGTCCCTCCATTCAGGAGGCTGGCTGTTAAATTACAGGCTGTTTTTAACATTATTCAGACTCAGCTCTCTGAACTAAAGCTTCTTTTAAATATTGATAAAACCAAGGTAATGCTCTTTTCTAAAGCTAAAAAGACACCAGAGCCTGTTTTAGATATTGTAACTATGCAAGGAATAAAACTTGAAGTGGTTACCTGTTACAAATACCTGGGTATCTGGCTTGATGATTGTCTCACTTTTAAACTTCATGTCAATAACCTGCTTAAAAAGCTGAGGGTTAGGCTAGGTTTCTTCTACAGGAACAAGTCCTGTTTCTCGCTTGAGGCCAGGAAAAGGCTCTGTGACCTTTTGACCTGTGCTGGACTATGGTGATTTGATGTATATGAATGCACCTGCCAATTACCTGAACAAGTTAGATGCTGCGTATCACAGCGCACTGAGATTTGTGACAAACTGTAAAGCATTAACCCATCACTGTACCCTGTATGCAAGAGCTGGTTTGCTTTCACTAACTGTACGGAGGCTCAGTCACTGGTACTTTTTTATATACAAAGCCATGTTAGGGAAACTTCCATCTTATATCTGCTCCCTGATCTCACGGAGAATTGTAATTGGCTACTGCCTGAGATCGCATGCTGTGGTTTTATTAAATGTGCCAACTGCTAGGACTGTCTTAGGGAAGACAGCTGTTAGATGCGCAGCTCCTCTGTCTTGGAATAGTCTGCAAATTAAATGGAAACTGAACAATCTGGTGCCACTAAATGTTTTTAAAGCTCGGTTGGATGCTACTCAATCGGAAGCTATTGGTACCTGTTTATGTGGATAGTTATGTAAATGATGCTGTAAGATGTCCTTTTGTTGTTCTATTTATGTTTTTATGTTTCATGTGGAACCTACTTGAGCAGGTCTCCCTTGGAAAAGAGATCAATGATCTCAATGGGATTTATCTGTATAAATAAAAGCTTGAAATGAAATGAAATGAAACGTTAGGGGACACATGTTGACATTCTGCACAGCAGGTGCAGAGCTCCGTGCAGGGAAGGCCAACAGAGAGGCTCTCTCCACACTTTGCAATACAATACGTCTCTCTTTCTGTAGGTGCTGGGGGTTTTGTAAATAGCACTGGTTGAATGGCCCCATCTCCGACAATCCACCCCCTCGCAAGAGAATTGGCGCTTCTGCTATAAGGAAAAAGGAAATTGGACTGATGTGCACAAACCTGGATGAACTGAGGTTCACAACTGCATCAACAACAGATGCAGCCTCGGAAGATCTGCCGCACACAGAGGATGCATTTCAACAACATGTAAAGAGCAATGTTTCAGACAGCGATATGGTGTCACCGGGGTTAAGTTGGGATCTGATATGTGGGGGGGGTGGGGGGGGGGGGTGTCGAAGATCTCATGAGTTGACCTTAAAGGTGACATGTCATGCTTTTCCGGTTAGTACCCGTCCCCTTGTTGTTATGAAGGTTTTTATGCATGTAAACGGTCTGCAGAGTCAAAACCCTCAAAGTACACCATGTAGCGAGTAAAACTCTAAAACAGAAAATACCTCCCCAAAACGCCTCGTTGGAGATACGTCACTGTCCATTTGATTCTTCCGGATACATCATGATGTCATGTCCGGAACGAAATGGACCAATCCGTGGAGCCGTTACGTTACGTCCGCGGAGCCGTTACGTTAAGCCCCCGCTGATTGGTCCAAATTGACCAATCCACGGACTTCCTCACACACTCAGTGCAGCTCAGCTGATCTCTCCTCCCTGGCTGCAGGCTGATAACAGACAGTTGGGATCAAGGTGAAATTCTCTCTGCAGACCCATTCTCACAGCCTTTATCAACCTTTTTCTTACTCAATATCAAGCACACTTATTGTGTTTACTTCGGCTGTGACTTTGTGTGTGCTCAGGATGAGTTTGGCTGTGTTTCGCTGTGTATCGCTAAACAAGGAAATCACACCTCCACGGAGCTCAGCGCGATTCACAACGTCCCGACCAATCGGAGCACACTGGGCTCACAGGGAGGGGGGGGGCAAGAGCTGCAACGAGCCGTTTAGTGGAGAGAGTGAATACACAGACTTTACAGAGATGCTGTGAGAAACCAATGTGAGTTTGGAAAATTGCACAGTATAAATCTATTCTAGTAGAACTCAACAATGGAACTATGATCAGTGGAAATGGCCATGACATGGGACCTTTAAGGGCTATACTGTATATGAGGCCCTAAAGCAACTGCTCCATTATCTGTATCAAATGCACATTGATGCCACCATGACACAATACAAATAGAAAGTACTACGAATAAAGTGGAATTAATGTACATCTTAAATTATTAATGTACACACAGAAATGTTTACAAATATCCAACCTCCAAATCGCTATTTTAAATCAAATTGCTCTGCACACTTGCTAAAGAACATTTGTGTGGAAATGTCAGTTCATTTGTAGGGCTGCGAGATTATGGCCAAAAGTATGCAGTACATTTGACTGGAAACGATTGAATCACCGAATTCTGTGACTGATCAGAACTCAGCTTTATGCACACACATACATTTAGCAAGGTTTAGGAAACGGCTGCGTGTTACAGAACGGGTCGGGGGTTTCGCGGCTCCGGAGTACGTGCTGATCGGAGCAGACACACGTTCACTAAGCCGAAAAACTATATTCGGTCAGAGATCTGCTATTTTAAAGTAAAGTCGTAGCCCCGGCCCAATTCAACCCCTGGGTGTCACAGCCTGAACCCAACCCCTTGTTATGGAGTCCTGTTGGCAGGGGGTGGATGGTCGGAGATGGGGCCATTCAACCAGTGCTATTTACAAAACCTACAGAAAGAGAGACATATTGTATTGCAAAGTGTGGAGAGAGTGGGAAGTGCCTCTCTGTGGACCTTCCCTGCACCTGCTGTGCACAATGTCAACATGTGTCCCCTAACGTTTCTGAGGAACCTGACATTCAACATTCTATTCTAGTATCTTTATACTTGAGCTCTCACCGAATGATTTGAGGATTTGTATTCTGTACTTTGAATTAAGGTTCCAGTTTCTTGTTTTTTATTATATGTTTTTTTTATTTGCACAAAAAAAACATTAACAGTTACAGACCATCTTACATGTTTTGAAATAATACAAATCAAATAATGTGAATCAGGCATACAGACAAACGAACATGAAAAGACAGAGACACAAAAACAAAACAAACCGATTGTGTGTCGCAGAGAACCAGGGCGTTACATTGCAAATAGAGTTTTTAGTTGAAGTCTGATCTATACGACAAACTCGACCCATCCCTTCCAACACTTGGCAAATGTGTCTTGAGTCTTAGAGCAAATGTTGATTTTTCCATAACAAAAATGTCGTGCATCACATTAAACCAGTCTGCTAGAGTAGGTGGTATTTGGCTTAACCATGTTTTCGTTATGGCTTTTTTACTGGCGACTAGCATTATTTTAAACATGTACATTGTTGAGAAGCCAAGAAGCTGTTGTGGCATCTTACCCAGGTACTTGAAAGCAGAGATCAATCTACATTTGTAAAACTCTTTCCATTCCATCTCTTATTGAGTCCCAATAGTGAACATCCCAGGGCATTCCCAAAACACATGATGGTGATTGGCCCTCACAGATCCACAGCCTCTCCAGCACACCATCTGCCCCCTCCTTGACTGCACTGGTGTTAGAAAGTATCTGACCAGATGTTTCCAGCTAAACTCTCTCCATGTTCGTGAGTTGGTTGATTTCCATTGCCTTTCAATTAAGTTGTCCCACTCTTCTATTGATAAGACAAAGTTTCCTTCACTTTCCCACTTTTCCTTTACGTAGGACGTGTTCGCCCCACTTAGCTCCTGGAGGCCCTTATACAGCTTAGAAATAGTCTTGTGACCTTGGTCAGCTCTGTATGCCGAAATAAAGACACTTAATATACCAGTTCCAGATAATGATTTTAACATATCTTCTTTACTAATCAGTTTGTTCACATGATGTCTGAGCTGCAAAGATCGGAAGAGGTCCTGGCTGGCCAAGCCGTATTGATCCCTTCGATTTTGGAAGCTTTTAAGCTTTCAAATAAATCCAAATAAATATTCAGGCCCTGAGCCTGCCATTTTTTTAAATTTGCATCAAGCGTGTTTGGAATCAAACCTGGATCCCAGAACACCCAACTGATCAGTGAGTAAGGCTCCACGGTCCCAAACATCTTAGTGACAGATCGAGACACGGTTTGGGTTGTTCCCCCAGGTGGTGCCTCAATTCACTGTCACCACTGCCTGTAGTGGGACCTTGGTTGAGTATTGACACTCAATTGATTTCCATATTGCTGAATAGGCGGGATTATCAAAGGTTTAATTTGAGCTGCTTGGTAGCATGTTTTAAGACAGGGGAGGGCTAGGCCCCCCTTGTCTCTGGGAACCTGTAGGGTTTTGTACCTAACTCTTGGTTTCTTTCTCTACCATAGGAATCTCGAAATCCACTTGTCCCATTCTATAAATGTTTTGTCTGGGATATCCACTGGCAGTGACTGGAACAAATAGAGCAGCCTCGGGAGAGTATTCATTTGAATGATTTCAACACGCTGGATCAAGGGCAGAAAGGGCAGCAGGCCCCACCGAGCTAGATCTTTCCTAATGTTAGAAAGCAGTGGGTCATCATTTTCGGAGGTTAGGTTTGTTAGATGCCTTGGAATCTGCACACCCAGGTATTTCAGACTGTCGACCTCCCTAATGGCATATTTGTCTTTGAATTGCTGGCTGGTCCTGTACTTAAATGTTAAGAGCTGGGATTTATGAGAATTCAATTTGTAACCTGATACTGCTCCAAACTCTGACAGTGTTTGCAGCAAAACAGGAAGAGAGTGAGCCGGGCGCGTCATATAGACAAGGACGTCGTCCGCGAACATCGCTATTTTGTTTTCTCCTGCCAGCGAGACTCCATATTTGGTCATTTTGCCTTATCATTTGGCTCAGAGGCTATAAAGAGCGCAAACAGGAGGGGGCTTATAGGGCGTCCCTGGCGGCAACCACGCTCCAATTCGACGGGTCCTGAAAGCGAGCCATTTCTTTTTATTCTCGCCGTTGGTTTGTTATACAGAGCCTTGATTGTCTGTATGACATTTTTATTAAACTGAAATTTGTGCAGAGTTTTGTACAGAAATGACCATTTAACTGAGTCGAACGCTTTTTCTGCATCCAGTCCCATTATAACCGCTTCAATTTGCTCCTGGTTTCTCTGGTGAACCATGTCTAGAGTACGCCTGATGTTGTCCTGAGTTTGCTGATTTTTTATGAAGCCTGTCTACGTGAATGATTTCAGGCAGGATTCTCTCAAGTCTCTTAGCTAATATTGAAGCAAAAATCTTGTAATCGTGGTTCAAGAGGCTCACGGGTCGGTAATTTGAACAATCTAGCCCATCTCCTCCCTGCTTGGGGATAACAGTTATTACCGCTTCTCTCCAGGAGGGGGGGGTCTCCCCTGTCTGGAGCACCTAATTAAAGGCCCTAAGCAGTATTGGAATTAGAGGCTCTTTGAGCACCTTGTACCATTCAGCTGTGTATCCATCTGGCCCAGGGCTTTTGTTGATTTTGAGCCCATAGCCCTACTCAATTCCTCACCTGTAATTGCTGGCTTTAAAGACTTATTTTGGCTATCTGTCACGGTTGGGAGATCCAGTCCCGCAAGCAGAGTCTCCGCTTGGTCATCATTGTTTAATTCTGACTGAGTGTACAACTTTTTGTAGTATGCATCAAAGCAGCTGCTGATATCATCCAAATCGTATTTTAGTCCTTTGTCCTGGGGATCTCTAATCTTGTATATAGTTCCCTCAGCTTGTTGTTTTTTTAATCTATAGGCCAATAATTTGGTTGATTTACCCCCCACTTCGTAACATTTTTTATTATGTCTCGTGATTGGATATTGTTTAATTGAGTTTTTAGCTGTTGCATTTCTTTATTAAGATTTGGGTCCAATGTTGCTTTGTGCTCCGTTTGTAGCCTTTTCAATTTGATTTCTAAATGAATTAGTTCCTGTTGTTCTTTCTTCTTTATTGCAGCTGTTTTCGATATTAATTTCCCTCGTAGCACCGCTTTGCATGCATCCCACAGGAATATGGGAGAGACCTCCCCGTTATCGTTATCTTCCAAATATCTTCCTATTTCCTCTTTCATGTCTTGCTTCATCCTCCCTTCAGTATGGATGAGTTTAATCTCCATGATGTAACTCGCCTTTTAAAATTGTATTCTATTTCCATTTGAACTGGACAGTGATCTGACATGTCCATTACTCCTATACTGCATGATTTAACCACATGCACATCTTTGTAAAACATTAGAAAATAGTCAATACGAGAGTATGCAGAGTGGGGAGATGAGAAATAGGTAAAATCTTTAACGGAGGGGTGGAACTCTCTCCACACATCTATTAAACCTGCATCCTCCATTAAACTGTTGATTTTTCTGCGCAGTGAGCCACTTTGGGAACTGGAACCCCGGGAAGAGTCCAACCTGGGGTTCAATCTGACATTAAAATCTCCTCCACAGATCATGAGGCCCTGGGCTTTACTTAACATTAGATCAAATGTGCCTCAAGAAGGACCAGTTTGCTCCAGGTAGAGCGTACACATTCAGAAAGGTGACTTCGATCCCCTCCAATCTCCCCCCACCATAACGTACCTCCCCTCCTTATCTTTGATTTCAAACTGCACTTCAAAATGAAACTTATCTGCTATCATTACCGACACCCCCCTTCTAGGTCCAGATTTATATGAGGCTGAGAAGACCTGATTGAAACCCCTTCTTTTAAGTTTAGCTTGGTCTGGTTCTGACAGGTGTGTTTCTTGAAGAAAAACAACACCCACATTCTCCCTTTTAATTTGACTCCTTTTGATCGGATTGAGAAGGCCATTAACATTGTATGATACTACTTTAATCAGACCTGGCATTGTTGCAATACTTCTGACATCTCAAAGGCTACCTTACCCCTATTGCTACACACACACATACAACATCCCTTAACTGAACACACACTTTGATACATAGAACACAACATTGAACACAATAACACAAAGCTGACTCCCTGAACCGGGGTCCTATCTGTGACGCTGTTGGAGCCGTGGTGTTTCGACGGCTCAGAGGGATAAACCTTCTCTCCCACTAGGGGTAGAGGGCCCTCTGTAGGTGGATGTAAGCGGCAATGCATTGCAGTTACACCCCCCAATATTACAAGCTTAACAAAACAACTTAAATGCCACTCTAGAAGACAGAGTATAAGAGGAGAGATAAAGACAAAAAGATGCTGGCCGATTCCTTCGTATTTAGCAAGTCCGTTATTTTAGGAAATATTGAAAAACGACTTACATTTAAACTCACCAATATGACATTCAGTCCCCATGCCATTCCGTGAGGTAATATAACTCACAATCTGTGCCTAATGTTCGGTCAAAGTCTTTCAGATCTCCTAAAAGCCTCCAGCTTCTCCTTGAATCCTGTGCGCGAAGCGGGTGTCTCCGTCTCTCTCCCCCGGGAACCTGTGCTCCAGCTCAGCCGCTTGATCCTCTCCACCCACGTCTCCGGGGGCTTGAACACCTTTACCCGCAAACCCTTTGCCGCCATATCCTTGGTTGCCTCCTCCGCCGAGCCGTAGATTCGGGTCCCGTCTTGGAAAAAGACTCTCAGCTTGGCTGGGAATGGGGTCTGAAATCGTATTTTTCCTCCCGCAGCACCCGTTTTGCCTCCACATATTCTCTGCGTTTTTTTAGCACCTCTGGGGAGTAGTCACGATCCAGGTTAACTTTTCTCTCTTGGTCGACAAAACCCCGTTTCTGCCATGCCGTTTTAATTATCTCCTCCTTGGTTTGGTGGCTCGCAAATTTGACCACTATCGATCTGGGCGGCGCGTCTGCGGGCGGCTTGGTCCCCAAAGCCCGGTGGGCTCTTTCTATCTTCAGGTCCGAGGAGGGCGGAAGCTCCAGATTCTCTTTCAGTAACGTCTCAACAAAGGAAATCACTGAGGGTGAGTTTTCTTCAGCCCCTTCACAGACACCGTGTATCCTAATATGTTCTCTTCTGGATCGGCCCTCCTGGTCCGTTAGCCTGGCTTCCATGTGTGTCTGTAGCTTCAGCAACTCCGACACCGCGCCCTCCACGCTTTCTAATCTCTCTTCAGCTTCATCAATTCTATTGTTTGTCTTATTTATGTCTTCCCTGATGTCCCGCAGCCGCTCGCCGCTTTCTTGTCGAAACTCTCTCAATTCTCGAAGAATCACGTCCAGGTTCGCCATGTTTCCTTCCTCACGTTGTTTAGGCATCTTATGGTCCCCCACTATGATTTAAATAAACTGAAAACACGTAAGAGCCAAGTTACAGGGGCTTTAGATATTAATTGGGGGGGAGCTGTTAAGTTAGTCTGCTACCAGCATGGCCGCTCAACCGGAAGTCTAAGGTTCCAGTTTCAATAAAACCTGTACTAAGTACACCTATGTTTGAGAGCAGGGTTGCCCAATACGTCGATCGCAAAGGTAGTGTGGGTAGATCGCATGGCATAAAAAACCTGTCATCCATCCTTACTTTGGCAATATGCCACTTGATTGACGTACAGGTTAGCCAGTCTGAGATCTCCTCTTTTCACCACTCAGCGCCGTCAACCGCGCCAGCTGCAAATCACCGGCAAGCTGATTACCTAGCTTCCGATTTACACAATTCTACTAAAGAAAGGGTATCAAATTGACGTAATGACCCAAAATGTACTGAGTTGTATTGTGCCCTACGGGTTCATGCTGTTACGCAGGGTACACCAACATAGCACTAGTAGGTAGATACTTTGACTTGGTCATTTTAAAAGTAGCTCCCAAGCTGAAAAGGTGTGGGCACTTGCAATTTAGAACTAATACACTTTATTACTCTTATTCGGACTATTTGGTGACGTGGTTCAGCCGCCTGGTTCATACCTCAGCACATCTGAAGAGGACAAGAGACGTCATGGGCTTTCTGTCACCTTTCCCATTCGGCCTGGTCTAATTGGCTCTTGCTCAGGGATTGGGGGAGTTCTAAAGAACAACCAAAACAACATTTCCCCCCCAAAATACAATTTGATGGGAGACCCTAAAGATGAGAAAACTCATTGTTGTGCTTTGTTCTACCTCGGGTAGGGGTATCTGTTCTACCTCGGGTAGGGGTACATCGGGTAGGGGTATCTGTTCTACCTCGGGTAGGGGTATCTGTTCTACCTCAGTTAGGGGTATCTCGGGTAGGGGTATCTGTTCTACCTCAGTTAGGGGTATCTCGGGTAGGGGTATCTGTTCTACCTCGGGTAGGGGTATCTGTTCTACCTCGGGTAGGGGTATCTGTTCTACCTCGGGTAGGGGTACCTCGGGTTGGGGTACCTCGGGTAGGGGTACATCGGGTAGGGGTATCTGTTCTACCTCGGGTAGGGGTATCTGTTCTACCTCGGGTAGGGGTACCTCGGGTTGGGGTATCTGTTCTACCTCGGGTAGGGGTACCTCGGGTTGGGGTACCTCGGGTAGGGGTACATCGGGTAGGGGTATCTGTTCTACCTCGGGTAGGGGTATCTGTTCTACCTCGGGTAGGGGTACCTCGGGTTGGGGTATCTGTTCTACCTCGGGTAGGGGTACCTCGGGTTGGGGTACCTCGGGTAGGGGTACATCGGGTAGGGGTATCTGTTCTACCTCGGGTAGGGGTACCTCGGGTAGGGGTACATCGGGTAGGGGTATCTGTTCTACCTCGGGTAGGGGTACCTCGGGTTGGGGTACCTCGGGTAGGGGTACCTCGGGTAGGGGTACATCGGGTAGGGGTATCTGTTCTACCTCGGGTAGGGGTATCTGTTCTACCTCGGGTAGGGGTACCTCGGGTAGGGGTACCTCGGGTTGGGGTAACTCGGTTAGGGGTACCTCGGGTTGGGGTAACTCGGGTAGGGGTACCTCGGGTAGGGGTACCTCAAAAACGAAAGCCTTGTTTGAGGACTTGCTGCTAGACTATACTGTTAACTGATTTAAAAACACCTCTTCTTGCTCACCTGCTCCACTGTGGCTCGGTCTGATTTGTCCTTCACTCGGTACCTGCAGCAGCCAATCAGAGCATTAGTCAGTCACATGACCTGCAGTCAGCAGCCAATCAGAGCATTAGTCAGTCACATGACCTGCAGTCAGCAGCCAATCAGAGCATTAGTCAGTCACATGACCTGCAGTCAGCAGCCAATCAGAGCATTAGTCAGTCACATGACCTGCAGTCAGCAGCCAATCAGAATCAGTCTCAGTCACATGACCTGCAGTCAGCAGCCAATCAGAATCAGTCTCAGTCACATGACCTGCAGTCAGCAGCCAATCAGAATCAGTCTCAGTCACATGACCTGCAGTCAGCAGCCAATCAGAATCAGTCTCAGTCACATGACCTGCAGTCAACAGCCAATCAGAATCAGTCTCAGTCACATGACCTGCAGTCAGCAGCCAATCAGAATCAGTCTCAGTCACA
>JAPTMU010000137.1:112579-132579 GCA_028583405.1 Pogonophryne albipinna | reverse complement strand
GAGGTCAAACAGGACAGTGCCAGGAAGGCATACAAACTAAAACTGTTGAAGGATAGACCAGAGACGCTCTTTGCTGACCTGTACAAGAGTGGAGAAGTCAGCAATCTGATCTTCCTCACAGACCAGCCATTAGCATGGCACGCCGCCATAAGTGCCCACTACCCTTCTGTGAAGAAAGAGGGGATCTGCAATGGCTGGAAACTCAAAATTAAAGAGGTAGAAGACCCAGACACTGTCATGACAACAGTCAACATATATAAGAATGGGACTGTCATGGTGCAGGGGAACCTCACACAATTTGGGCTGGACTTTCTCCTTATAAAGGAACGGGCCCAACAGGAGAAATCTGCCCCCACTGAGAACAACCACACCCTGCCAGAGACGGACACCACCCCCACTTCTGGCTGCCCCACTGCTGACCCTGAGGAGGGAGAACCCGCCAGCCCAGAACAGGCCCAGGACCCCCAGCTTAAACACACCATCACTGACCTGAAGGTGAAGTTCACAGAGTTGGAGAGAGAGCTTGTACAGTTGCGAGAGCTGATCAGCCAACAGCCAACCCAGGACACCACGGTCCAGGGGGACTCGTCTGCCATCAGCACAGAGCTCACCAAGCTGAGGCAGGACAGAGACAGCCACAGGAGAGAGCTGTCCGCCGTGAGGACTGAGGTGCGAGAGCTGCAGCAGGACAGAGAGAGTCACATGGCACGACAGGCCGCTCTGACAGAGGAGGTGAGGGAGCTGAGAGAGGAGGGACAGAGCTACAGGAGAGAACTGGCTACTCTATCTGAGGAGCTTCAGGAGACAGAGAGAGTTGCACAGGACCTGAAAGAGCAGCTGGACTCACACCCAGACCACAACCAGAACCCTGTGACCCCCATTGAGAGCAGCCAGAACCCTCCAACTCAGCAGCCACCCTCTACCCCCAGCTCCATCTCTAGCCCACAGGCTAACCCAACTCCCAGATCTCCCCCCATCACACAGATGAACACCACCCCTAGCCCACAGACTAACACCACCCCTCATCCTTCCAGACCAGCACAGCAGAGAGGGAAGCCAGACATTGTCATCCTCATCGACTCCAATGGCAAATTCATTGATGAAAATAAACTTTTCCCCACCCACACAGTGGCTAAAATCTGGTGTCCAAACACCCAACATGCCATGGACCTGCTGTCAGAGGAGCAGCTGGGATCCCCAAGCCACATCATCATCCACACTGGCTCCAACGACCTGAGGAGCCAGCAGAAGAGAGTGTCAGAGTCACTCA
This sequence comes from Pogonophryne albipinna, assembly GCA_028583405.1. Taxonomy (NCBI): domain Eukaryota; kingdom Metazoa; phylum Chordata; class Actinopteri; order Perciformes; family Artedidraconidae; genus Pogonophryne; species Pogonophryne albipinna. The sequence goes on along the minus strand of JAPTMU010000137.1, from coordinate 131,309 downwards.
GAGGAGTGATAGAGAAAGCCTCCACCACCTTCCCCAACAGCAGAGTGGTCATGTCAACCCTGCTACCAAGGAAAGACCTCCATCCCGACACCATCCACAGGATCAACAGCAACATGTCCAGAGACTGTATCCTGAGGCCCAACGTCCACCTGGCCCACCACCCCACCCTGGATATCAACTGTCTATACGACCAAGTCCATCTGTATAAAAACACAGTCCCCATCTTCGCCCGGACACTGAAAGACGTCGCTCTCAATAGAGACCAATCCACACCCCGCAGAAGGAGCAGCCCGGCCCAAAACCCCCTTAGACCAGAAAGGCACCCCACTGGACCACCACCCAGACAACACCCATGGAGACAAGATCATCCTCATCTTCTCCCACACCATGCCCCACTAAGATCCCACCAGGGCAACTATGATTACCCTCAAGCAAGGCCAGAACCACTGCTGTCCCCAGGGGTCCTACCCCAACCACAGCGACGGAAGCTACACCCTGACCCACTGAGTTATGCTCAGGCAGTGAAGAGAACAGCAGGCCCAACCCTTACCACCACCACCCATGTCCCTGAACCCACCCACACCCCCCAACACGACGAGCTGAGAGACATCCAGCAGATGCTCAGCCTGCTCTGCTCCCACCTGATAGGTCAGGTACCACAGTAGACAATCAGTAGCCATTGTTTGTTTTCTTGCTATACAGTAGACAAAAAAAAAAAAAACTGTTCTGTAAAATAGTTAAATCTATCGTATATTGAAATCCCATATATCTAATGTGTTCTTAAATCAATCTACTTATTAATAACCAGCGATTTGGGAGTTTATCTCATTTTAATGTTGAATGCTCTGAATCTTTCTCTGTTTTAATGCAATCTAGATCATTTATTATTTCATGTTGGAATGTCCAGGGTCTGAGGTCCTCTGCTTTTGGCCTTAAGAGCAGGACCCCAGACTTCACCAAAGAGTTAGGAGATGCAGATGTGATGGTTTTACAGGAGACCTGGAGTAGAGGAGACATGTCCACTGGTTGTCCCTTAGGCTATAGAGAGATAGTGTTCCCATCCACCAAACTCAAAGGAGTGACCCAGGGCAGGGATTCAGGAGGAATGCTGATTTGGTATAAGGAAAAACTTGTACACTCAATAGAACTCATCAAAAAAGGCGAATTTTCAATTTGGCTCAAAATAAAAAGAGAGGTGGTCGCCATGGATACAGACATTTTCATGTGTACAGCATATATCCCCCCATCAGAATCACCTTATTATAGTGAAAATAGTTTCTCCATTCTTGAAGATGAGATCAATCAATACCAGGCCCAGGGAAGTGTACTGATCTGTGGGGACCTTAATGCCAGGACAGGTATAGAACCAGATTCTATTAGCCCACAGGGAGACAAACATATACCTGGCCAAATCAGCATTCCCCTCCCTTCACACTCCCACAGGAACAACTACTGCAGCTGTGCCGAACGCAGGGCCTGCACATTGTTAACGGTCGGCTTCGAGGGGACTCCTTTGGTCACTACACACACAGCTCTCCTCTTGGCAATAGCTCAGTAGATTATAGCATCACAGACCTCGACCCCTTCTGTCTGAGGGCATTCACAGTCAGCCCCCTAACACCCTTATCTGATCATAGTAAAATTACACTCTACATTAAGAAGACAGTAACAGACCCTCACGCAGCAGAACCCAGTAAACTGAACTATACCAAACAACCTTATAGATGGACAAACAATAGCAAGGACGAGTATCAGAAAGCAATCAGACATCAAACAATTCAATCCCAATTAGACCATTTTCTATCCACCCCATATCCCCACAGTAATGATGGCCTGAATCAGGCTGTGCGGGATATTAACAGCCCACCCCGTATCCCCACAGTAATGATGGCCTGAATCAGGCTGTGTGGGACATTAACAGCCCACCCCGTATCCCCACAGTAACGATGGCCTGAATCAGGCTGTGTGGGATATTAACAGCCCACCCCGTATCCCCACAGTAACGATGGCCTGAATCAGGCTGTGTGGGACATTAACAGCATCTTTGACAATGTGGCAGATTTATCCGATCTGAAAAAAAGCACAATATCATAAATCAAAAAAGTCAACCAATGAAAAGTGGTTTGATACAGACTGCAGACATCTGAGAAAAACCCTCAGAAGTTTATCAAATCAAAAACACAGACAACCTGACAATCCTGAGCTCCGCCTCCAATATTGGGAAACACTGAAACTATACAGAAGAACACTCAGAACTAAAAGGGAGCAACATGTGCAGCACCAACTTGAAATCATTGAAGAGTCCATTGACTCAAATCATTTCTGGAAGAAATGGCACTCTTTCAGCAAACCACACAAGGAAGAACTGGCTATTCAAAATGGGGACATTTGGAAAACACACTTTGAAAACCTGTATAGTACCGTTACACTGAATTCGGCCCAAAATGATCTCCTCAACAAACTACACATTCTAGAATCAGTCGTTAAAGACAACCAGAACCCTTTAGACTCTAGCATTACTGAGGAAGAGCTCCTGGCTAAACTCCAGGCCCTCCAACAAAGGAAGGCCAGCGGTCCTGATGGCATTTTAAATGAAATGCTGAAATTTAGCACCCATAAGTTCAACACTGCCATGTTGAAACTATTCAATCTCGTTCTGGGCATTGGACATTTCCCTGACATCTGGAGCAAAGGAATCATCACACCAATATTTAAAAATGGAAATAAATTTGACCCAAACAATTACCGAGGCATATGTGTCAGCAGCAACCTGGGGAAGTTATTCTGCAGCATCCTAAACAGCCGACTGCAAGACTTCCTCAGTGAACATAATGTCCTGAGCAAGAGTCAGATTGGATTTACAACATCGGACTACAGACCATATATATACCCTCCACACCCTCAGACTACAGACCATATATATACCCTCCACACCCTCATTAATAAACATGTTCACCAAAATAAGAAGATTTTCTCTTGTTTTGTAGATTTCAAAAAAGCATTCGACTCAATTTGGCATAACGGTCTGTTCCTGAAGTTGATTGAAAACGGTGTAGGGGGAAAACATATGATATCATTAAAGCAATGTATACCAATAATAAATGTGCGGTGAAAATGGGCAATATGGAAACAGATGTCTTCCCCCAAAGTAGAGGGGTGAAACAGGGCTGCAGTCTCAGCCCCACCCTATTTAACATTTATATTGATCAATTTGCTAAATCATTAGAACAATCCGATATCCCTGGACTCACCCTCTCTGACACACAAATTAAATGCCTCCTGTTTGCAGATGATCTAATATTGCTAGCTCCATCTAAGGAGGCATTACAACAGCAAATGGATCATCTGCAAAGCTTCTGTCAGACCTGGGCCCTGACAGTTCATCTGGAACCCTTCTGTCAGACCTGGACCCTGTCAGTTCATCTGGAACCCTTCTGTCAGACCTGGGCCCTGACAGTTCATCTGGAACCCTTCTGTCAGACCTGGACCCTGTCAGTTCATCTGGAACCCTTCTGTCAGACCTGGACCCTGACAGTTCATCTGGAACCCTTCTGTCAGACCTGGGCCCTGACAGTTCATCTGGAACCCTTCTGTCAGACCTGGACCCTGTCAGTTCATCTGGAACCCTTCTGTCAGACCTGTACCCTGACAGTTCATCTGGAACCCTTCTGTCAGACCTGGGCCCTGACAGTTCATCTGGAACCCTTCTGTCAGACCTGGGCCCTGACAGTTAATCTGGAAAAGACCAGGATTATGGTCTTCCAGAAACGACCCAGGAGTCAGGGAAACCCACACCGGTTCTTACTGGGCTCCACCGACATAGAACACACACACAGCTACACATATTTGGGACTCAAAATTACTTCGACAGGAAATTTCAATCTGGCCATTAATGATCTCAGAGACAAAGGAAGAAAGGCTTTCTATGCTATCAAAAAGTCTTCAAATATAGATATACCTGTTAGAATCTGGCTCAAAATATTCAATTCAATAAGAGAACCAATCATACTGTCTGGTAGCGAAGTGTGGGGTCCTCTTGGAAATCAAGACTTTGATAAATGGGACAAACACCCAATAGAAACCCTACATGCGGAGATATGCAAGAGCATCCTGAGAGTCCACAGGAACACCCCCAACAATGGATGCCGAGCTGAGCTAGGCCAATTCCCCCTTTTAATTAGGATACAAAAAAGAGCAGTCAAATTCTACAACCACCTAAAAACCAGTGATCCCAACTCCTACCATTACAAAGCCCTCCATTGCCAAGAGGAGAACATAGAGAGGAGTCCCCTCAACCAGCTGGTCCTGAGGCTCACCTCCTCTAACAGGACAAGGCCTCAGGACAGCCCTCACACAATCTGGCCCAACCAAATCATAGCTAAAGAAAAAGAAAATTACATCAACTATTGGACATGTACCACGAAAACCCAAAACAAACTTCAATGCTATTTGGCTCTAAACAGACAGTACACGGTGGCAAACTATCTGAGCGCCGTTACTGATCCCAAACTGAGGAAGACATTAACAAAGTACAGACTCAGTGACCACAGCCTGGCTCTAGAGACTGGCCCACACAGGCAGACCTGGCTGCCTAGAGAAGAGAGGCTGTGTCAGCTCTGTCCTCAGAGACAGGTGGAGACAGAACAACACTTCCTGCTGCACTGTCAAACATACCAAGACATTAGAACAAAGTTCTTTACAAAGATAACATGTAAACTCCAAGATTTTGAATCACTGTCTGACCAGAATAAAATGCAACATGTACTTGGAGAAAATAGTGCCAGCAGCATAGAAGCAGCGAAATATGTGAGCGCATGTCACAGCCTAAGAGACAACACATAACAGCTGTTCCCCTCAGCTCACTCTGATTGCTCCTCTACTTCATGTGTCTTTCTTTTCTTCCTTTCTTTCTTTTTACATTTGATACTTGAGGTTTTGTAATATATTGTTGTAAATTGTTTAATGAATGAATTGTTTTTGTATTTTTTTTTCTTATCATATATCCTTGACGCTTTGGCAATATTGTTCACCTGACATTCATGCCAATAAAGCATATTGAATTGAATTGAGAGAGAGAACCATCAGAGAGAGAGAGAGAGAGAACCATCAGAGAGAGAGAGAGAGAGAACCATCAGAGAGAGAGAGAGAGAGAGAGAGAGAGAGAAAGAGAGAACCATCAGAGAGAGAGAGAGAGAGAGAGAGAGAGAGAGAGAGAGAGAGAGAGAGAGAACCATCAGAGAGAGAGAGAGAGAGAGAGAGAGAGAGAAAGAGAGAACCATCAGAGAGAGAGAGAGAGAGAGAGAGAGAGAGAGAGAGAAAGAGAGAACCATCAGAGAGAGAGAGAGAGAGAGAGAGAGAGAGAGAGAGAGAGAGAGAGAACCATCAGAGAGAGAGAGAGAGAACCATCAGAGAGAGAGAGAGAGAGAGAGAGAGAGAAAGAGAGAACCATCAGAGAGAGAGAGAGAGAGAATTCAGAATTAACTCCAAAGAAGAGTTAACGACATTGATCGACAGAAAACAGAGGAAGAAACGCAATTTTTGGATGTATTTTTGAGTTGAAACTACTAACTAGCTTTCAACTACCAACTGCCAGCAGTGGGCTGCCAGCTGTGGGCTGCCAGCTGTGGGCTGCCAGCTGTGGGCAGCCAGTTGTGGGCTGCAAGCTGTGGGCTGCCAGCTGTGGGCTGCCAGCTGTGAGCTGCCAGCTGTGGGCAGCCAGCTGTGGGCTGCCAGCTGTGGGCTGCCAGCTGTGGGCTGCAAGCTGTGGGCTGCCAGCTGTGGGCTGCCAGCTGTGAGCTGCCAGCTGTGAGCTGCCAGCTGTGAGCTGGCAGCTGTGGGCTGCCAGCTGTGGGCTGCTAGCTGTGGGCTGCCAGCTGTGAGCTGGCAGCTGTGGGCTGCTAGCTGTGGGCTGCCAGCTGTGGGCTGCCAGCTGTGGGCTGCCACTGTTGGAAGGAGCTTCACCAAAGAAGGTAGCGGAACATTATAAACTGTGAATTATTTCATGAAGATAAGAAGAAAGGAAAAGAAAAGTATTCGTAAGCTAGAAAAGCTAATTAATTAGCCTAGCCTCTCTTTGGAACAAAACAAGTGGTCGCCACGGAAACTGTCCAGCATGCAAAAAAGAACTTCTCAGCTCTCAGAGCAGAGGGAAGAGAGATTGAATATCCTGCTAAATGCAAAGGACAAACACAAGGAGAAGACACTGTGTGGAAACCCAGAGGTCCTCTTCACTGACTATGCCCAACAAAAAGAAGGAAGGAAGAAGAACAACCTCATATTCTTCACTGACTCCATCTACATCTGGAAAGATACTCTGTGCAGCAATTATGCAAACGTATCCAGAGAGGGCATCGGCTGAGGAGGCAGATTAACACCTTGACAAAGATGACCCTCTGCTCACCATCACATACTACACCAAAGGAAAGGTCATGGTCCAAGGGAATGAAGCCAACCTGGAGTCATTCCAAGAGGCATTCCCCCTGTTGAAAGCTGAGGTGGACACAAAGAGGATCAATGTCCCCTCTGATGTCCCCTCTGGTGTCCCCTCTGACAGTGAAGGTGATGAGAGCCCAATAGAGAACCCCAACACCTTGTCCATCTCTGCCCCTCCCACACCGGCCAGCTCCAACAATCGGCTGAAGGAGAGTATGGCCCTGCTGGAGCTGGACTTTGCAGAATTCAAAGAGCGGACCCAGGCCAGGCAGTCTGGTCCCCCAGACAACACTCTGCAGCAGCTTAAAGAGGACCTCCAGCAGCTCAAGAGCGACAACGAGGCCTTGGCATCTGACCTCAGAGGAAGTGTAGAGGCCCTCAAACAGGAGAACAGTGTGCTCCGTGTTCAGTTAGCCAAGGTGAGGGAGGATGCCGAGTGTAGAGAGAAGAGCTTCACCAGGCAGGTCCAGCACCAGTCCTCAAAATGACGAGTAGAGAGACACAGACTCTCCCTGCCAGTGTCCCTGGCCCACCCTCTCTGCTCAGCACCCAGCCCAACAACACCCTGGCCCCTCCTGATACACCCACACAGCCAGCTGCCCACAGCCAGCTCTGCCCACCCAGCCTCCCTCTACTCAGCCTGAAGAACAAGACCCACAAGTGGTCCTGCTGGCTGACTCAAACGGGAAGTTCCTGGACCCAAGAAAGCTTTTTCCTGATGAAAAGGTGCTGTCTAAACACTGCAGCACCACAGGCCAGGCCATGAAGCTGTTGGAAAGGAGACCCTCAGGAGCCCTCAGTACCTGGTGATCCACACGGGAACAAATGACCTGCACACCCTCCGTAGGGACACTGCTGAGGCAGTGAGGAAAATGGCGGAGCAGGCCAGTAAGGAATTCCCCGACACCCGCATTGTGGTCTCCACCCTGCTGCCTAGGACAGACACCCCTCCTCATGTCATCCATGACATTCATATGGAGATCAGAAAAGGATGTGCCACCTTACCAAATGTCCACCTGGCCCTCCAACCATTGGCCCCTGGGACCTCTATGATGGACTCCACCTACACAGAGAGAGGCTCACCTGGCAGTTCAGACCCGTCCTGTTGTATCTCTTCGTCAGATTCCCTGATCGCCACGCCCACTCCTCCTCATCATCATCATCATCTCCCTCCTCCTCCTCCTCCTCTTCCTCCTCCTCCTCCTGCAGTGTTCCTGATTGAGGCTGCAGGCCGACTCCACTCATCTGACTCCGAACAGATGACAGCTCTGATTGGTCGCTGAAGAGAAAAACAACACACCGTCAACGATACGATGATACTTTATTAGTCAGATCAGGTATGAAATGTGCGTCACAGCAGCTCCATGTCCAACACCAACAGACATCCAGACAACAACAACAACAACAGACAAACATCCAGACAACAACAGACAGACATCCAGACAACAACAGACAAACATCCAGACACAACAACACCAACAGACATCCAGACACAACAACAGACAAACATCCAGACAACAACAACAACAGACAGACATCCAGACACACCAACAGACATCCAGACACAACAACAGACAAACATCCAGACAACAACAACAACAGACAAACATCCAGACACAACAACACCAACAGACATCCAGACACAACAACAGATAAACATCCAGACAACAACAACAACAGACAAACATCCAGACAACAACAACAGACAAACATCCAGACAACAACAACACCAGACAAACATCCAGACAACAACAACACCAACAGACATCCAGACAACAACAACACCAACAGACATCCAGACAACAACAACACCAACAGACATCCAGACAACAACAACAGACAAACATCCAGACAACAACAACAACAGACAAACATCCAGACAACAACAACAGACAAACATCCAGACAACACCAACAGACAAACATCCAGACAACAACAACAGACAACACCAACAGACAACAACACCAGACAAACATCCAGACAACAACACCAACAGACATCCAGACAACAACAACAACAACAACAGACAAACATCCAGACAACAACAACAACAGACATCCAGACAACAACAACAACACCAACAGACAAACATCCAGACAACACCAACAGACAAACATCCAGACAACAACAACAGACAAACATCCAGACAACAACAGACAACACCAACAGACAAACAACAACACCAGACAAACATCCAGACAACAACAACACCAACAGACATCCAGACAACACCAACAGACAAACATCCAGACACAACACCAACAGACAAACATCCAGACAACACCAACAGACAAACATCCACACAACACCAACAGACAAACATCCAGACACAACATCAACAGACAAACATCCAGACACAACATCAACAGACAAACATCCAGACAACATCAACAGACAAACATCCAGACACAACACCAACAGACAAACATCCAGACACAACACCAACAGACAAACATCCAGACACAACACCAACAGACAAACATCCAGACACAACACCAACAGACAAACATCCAGACACAACACCAACAGACAAACATCCAGACACAACATCAACAGACAAACATCCAGACACAACACCAACAGACAAACATCCAGACACAACATCAACAGACAAACATCCAGACACAACATCAACAGACAAACATCCAGACACAACATCAACAGACAAACATCCAGACACAACATCAACAGACAAACATCCAGACACAACACCAACAGACAAACATCCAGACACAACACCAACAGACAAACATCCAGACACAACATCAACAGACAAACATCCAGACACAACACCAACAGACAAACATCCAGACACAACACCAACAGACAAACATCCAGACACAACACCAACAGACAAACATCCAGACACAACACCAACAGACAAACATCCAGACACAACACCAACAGACAAACATCCAGACAACACCAACAGACAAACATCCAGACACAACACCAACAGACAAACATCCACACAACACCAACAGACAAACATCCAGACACAACACCAACAGACAAACATCCACACAACACCAACAGACAAACATCCAGACACAACACCAACAGACAAACATCCAGACAACACCAACATACAAACATCCAGACACAACACCAACAGACAAACATCCAGACACAACACCAACAGACAAACATCCAGACAACACCAACAGACAAACATACAGACAACACCAACATCCAGACACAACATCAACAGACAAACATCCAGACACAACATCAACAGACAAACATCCAGACACAACACCAACAGACAAACATCCAGACACAACACCAACAGACAAACATCCAGACAACATCAACAGACAAACATCCAGACACAACACCAACAGACAAACATCCAGACACAACATCAACAGACAAACATCCAGACACAACACCAACAGACAAACATCCAGACACAACACCAACAGACAAACATCCAGACACAACATCAACAGACAAACATCCAGACACAACACCAACAGACAAACATCCAGACACAACATCAACAGACAAACATCCAGACACAACACCAACAGACAAACATCCAGACAACATCAACAGACAAACATCCAGACACAACACCAACAGACAAACATCCAGACACAACATCAACAGACAAACATCCAGACACAACATCAACAGACAAACATCCAGACAACACCAACAGACAAACATCCAGACACAACATCAACAGACAAACATCCAGACACAACACCAACAGACAAACATCCAGACACAACATCAACAGACAAACATCCAGACACAACACCAACAGACAAACATCCAGACACAACACCAACAGACAAACATCCAGACAACACCAACAGACAAACATCCAGACACAACACCAACAGACAAACATCCAGACAACACCAACAGACAAACATCCAGACACAACACCAACAGACAAACATCCAGACACAACACCAACAGACAAACATCCAGACAACACCAATAGACAAACATCCAGACACAACACCAACAGACAAACATCCAGACACAACACATGAAACACAAACATGTAACATCACAGCAGGATCAGAGAGAGATGCTCAGAGAGCCTTCAGCGAGCATCTGATCTGCAGCTCTGTGTTCACTGAGAGGACTGACTGATGCTCAAAGGATGCTTCAGTGTGACCTTATTGAATGGTGGACCCTGTGTCTCCATCAGATGGTAGCAGCTCATGCTCTCTGTTCAGAGCATGGGTCAGAGATGATGTGGTTGGACAGCCTCACTGGGTTGATGAGTCATAGAGTCTCTGACAGGTGGACCAACGATCTTTGAGCAGATGTTTAACAGGTGGAGCCGTTTTGATTTGAAAGCTGCTGACAAACAGTTGTAGCAGGTAGGGTTGCAGTACTGCAGAATAGACGAGATCACAGATGTAAAGAACAACAGAAGAGTTTCTCTGCTCGCCCCAAAAGACCTGAGACGGCTCAGATATTCAATGTGATCCTTCCATGACAGCAGACACTCAATCATTACACCCACGTGTTTGTATGAAAGTCCCTGCTTGATTTCATCTGTGTGGACGACCATGGGACTTTATGGGAGTCAGATGGAGCCAAAAACAACAAGAGCATTGCTATCAGTCCACTCCACCACCTGATGTTCAGTCTGTTGGTGCAGCTCAGGGTCGCCTGTGTTACTGAGCAGAGATATCATTCAGTATCATTAGAGTACTTCATGATGACTTGGTTTGGTGTGTTGGTAGAGAGTAAAGAGCACAGCTGAACTCACGCAGCCCTGGGGGGGGGGGGCTACATTGGTTGTGATGGCAGATGACAGGGTTTTGTTAACCTTCACAAGTTGCTCTCTACTAGTGAGGACAGCGGCATACCAGTAAATCAGGTATGGATTTACTTCCATTTGGGCCATTTTTGACCCCAAGATGTCTGCTTGTATTGTGTTGAATGCTGATGAGAAGGAAGAGGGCTCTTGCTTGTGTTGCGTTTATCTAAATGTTTAGTGATGTGAACCAGAATGGCCACAGCGTCTTACGTACCGCACCCTTGCTTATAGGCAAATTGGTATGGATCCAGTTTGTCTTGTTGTACTGATAAGAAATCGGAGCAGAATTCTTTCTAGTGATTTCATAATCCCTGAGGTCTGGTCTGTAGTCCTCATGTTCTTTTGGGCACGGTTTGATGTGTGAAGTGTCCCACGGCCGAGGGATGGTGTCAATGGAAGCCTGAAAGATGCGTGGCCTCACTGGAGCTTCTCAGCAGGAAGCCGCTGCACCCATCTGGCCCAGCCGCTGTCTTGGTGTTGGTGCACTGAAAGGTTTTTCTGACCTCTTCGACACTGATGGTCATTTTGTCAGAGGAAGCAGGGATTATGGTTTCCAGCATTTCAGTGCACTTTGCAGAATTACCCAGTGACTCCAAACGGGTAAAGAACGTGTTTAGTCCGTCTCAACAGGTTTAGCTGAGGATGACATGCTGTCATGGTTTCCATGGTGTCCCACACCTTTTGGGGTTTGGCTGTAAAAGCATTTTCCAAAGCTCTCTGTGCCAGTTTTGATTCCCTCAACTTGACTTCCAGTTCTTTCTGTTTGTTTCAGTGCTCCATAGTCTTTGTTTTCATAACGGTTTGAATGTCCTTAGTCACATAAGATTTATTATTTGATAGATTTGTATTTCTTTAGTGGGAACAACTCGTTCTACACAGAAGTTGATATAGTCTTTGGTAACAGTAGTTATTTCATCTGGTGAACCTTCAGATCACTACACACTGATACACACTGACACACACTGATACACACACTGATACACACACACACTGATACACACACACACTGATACACACTGACACACACTGGTACACACTGACACACGCTGATACACACACACACTGATACACACTGATACACACACACACTGATACACGCTGATACACACACACTGATACACGCTGATACACACACACACTGATACACGCTGACACACACTGATACACACACACACACACACTGATACACACACACACACACTGATACACACTGACACACACTGATAATACACACACACACACTGATACACACTGACACACACACACACTGATACACACTGGTACACACTGATACACACACACACACACTGATACACACATACACTGATGCACGCTGATACACACTGACACACACTGACACACGCTGATACACACACACTGATACACACTGACACACACACTGATACACGCTGACACACACACACTGATACACACAGACATTGATACACGCTGATACACACTGACACACACTGATACACACACACACACACACTGATACACACAGACATTGATACACGCTGATACACACTGACACACACTGATATATACACACACACACACACACACACACACTGATACACGCTGATACACACACACTGATACACGCTGATACACACTGACACACACTGATACACACACACACACACACACTGATACACACAGACATTGATACACGCTGATACACACTGACACACACACACACACACACACACACACTGATACACGCTGATACACACACACACACTGATACACACTGTGTCTGGGTTGTGATCGTTAACCTCCAGATGTAAACAAACATCAGCCTCACCTGTCTGCGTCATCGAACTGCCCAGGGACCGACATCACGTGACGCTCTGAACCTGAATTAAAACTGAAGTGAAACCCGGTCTAAACTGATCCAAACTCGGTCTAAACCGATCTAAACAAACGGCCTCAGAGCACGGCAGCGTGTTGTCTTTACTTCCGGGTCGACACACGTGTCTACGGTGAGAGAAGAGGCTGTTTTCGCGAATGCCGCTGGCTGCTGCCCTAGTACTACTAACGACACCAACTAAGAGTGTAGAAGAAGAAAACTGTAATTAGTGATGGATTAATGTCTATAAAGAGGTTTTTAAACTGTACTAATAACCCTCACATATTTCCATTAAAACACATTCTTCATATTTAAAGGGACCGAGTAGCTCCGAGGCTCTTACGCTGAAAATCCCTGACAGGAAGTGACGTCAAGCGGAGCGTTAGCTCCATGCTGCCCGCTGCTGATTCTAACTCCTGTTATTAGGTATTTAAGGTATTATTTAAGGTGTTATTCAAGGTGTTATTTAAGAGACTTCAGGATGGCTACGGAGCTGGAGCGGACCCCCCGCTGCCTGCTGGTCTCTGAGAGGTCCGGGTTCCTGCAAGAGAACAACCGCCTGCTCTCTCAGCAGCTCAACTTCAACTACAAGGTGAGACACAGGTGGGTTTGCAGCTATACATACAGGTATATAGAGGTACTGGTGTAGACCAGAGACCAGAGATTGTATATAGGTGTGTTTAAGTTCTGAAACCCATTAACGACAGATGTTACCTGTGCATGTGTCTCAGAAACATTAACTGTTACCTGTGCAGGTGTCCGTGCTGCTGCCGGACTGTGGCTCCGCCCCCTCTCACCTGGACGCTGTGCTGGACGGCCTGAACCCTTTCTACCTGATCAGAGATCTGCCGGTCCACGAGCTGCTGGAGACCCCCTCCCTGCAGGGTGAGGCAACATCTATATATATGTTAGGGGTGTAACGGTTCACAAACATTTCGGTTCGGTACGTACCTCGGTTTTTAGGTCTCGGTACGTTTTCGGTACAGCAGAAAAAATTATCACAAAACAAAATATTTTTTGGGTTTTTAATTATTATTAAACTGTGAATAATGTATTCACTCAAATAAATACTAAATATGATCAAAATAAACATTAAGGTGCAGCATTTCGATGAACTGAAATCATCTGTAAACAAGTACCTGAGCAGCCAGTTTGACATCAGGACTTGCTTGTCATTGTGTTTTCATGATGTTCTAAAGAAAGATGAACTTGTCCACATTGCTTGCTGAAAGGGCAGATCTGCTGGCACTAACAATGTCTCCTGCTGTGGAGAACACCCTCTCTAGGGACAGAGGTAGCAGATACAGCCAGGTAGCGCTTTGCTAACATGGCAACATCAGGATACTTGGCGTTTGTAATAGCTTTGGCTCGGTCTGAACTCTCTGCGAGTGGTGGAGGCTTACATGCTAGCGGGAGTTGGGTTTGCACTTCAGTCTTTTGGTACCGGTGATATTCACGTTCGGGTGATGCCTTTTCAAATGAGTGTGCAAGTTTGATGTATTGCCAGCCGCGTAACCAATGTTAGTTGAACAATGCCGACAAACAGCTTTGGTTCGGTCCACCTGTCTTTGTCCGTCATCCTTGTGCGTAACTGCGAAACCAAAATGTTCCCAAACCGGAGACTTCAATGATGCTGGAGGATTTTCGAGCTCAACTTTATCTGCGTTCGCCATATCGACAGTTCCTCAAATTACTGACTACATTTGAACGCATCCCTGTGACCAGCTCTCGTAGTATGCCTCTCGTCCAATGAAATGACTTGCTCGCTCTATGACGCGTTGAACCCAATGGGAGCAAATTACTCTGAATGCTGCGACGCAGCACCTGAGATTACTTCCAAGAAGTTGTTCACGTTCTCAATTGTTTACGTTTAACGTTATATTCGTTCGGTACACTTCGGTACACACGTGTACCGAACCGAAGGTACCGGTACCGTTACACAAGTTACATATACATGTACTTATATACACACACACCCTCACATGTTGAATCGCATCGTATCACATGTATATATGTATACATGTATACATGTATAGATGTATACATGTATGTATCAGTAATCTATCTATAATACATGTCACCTGTTCAGGAGTGAGCGCTCTGTCCTACAGGACGAGGCTCGATGAAGACAACTGTGTGGCTCTGCTGCCAAACGGTAAGCCTGTCTGTCTCTCACCTGTCTGTCTCTCACCTGTCTGTCTCTCACCTGTCTGTCTCTCACCTGTCTCTCTCACCTGTCTCTCTCTCACCTGTCTGTCTCTCACCTGTCTGTCTCTCACCTGTCTGTCTCTCACCTGTCTCTCTCTTATCTGTCTGTCTCTCACCTGTCTCTCTCTCTCACCTGTCTGTCTCTCACCTGTCTCTGTCTCTCACCTGTCTCTCTCTCTCACCTGTCTCTCTCTCACCTGTCTCTCTCTCACCTGTCTGTCTCTCACCTGTCTCTCTCTCACCTGTCTCTCTCTCACCTGTCTGTCTTTCACCTGTCTCACTCTCACATGTCTGTCTCTCACCTGTCTGTCTCTCACCTGTCTCTCTCTCACCTGTCTGTCTCTCACCTGTCTCTCTCTCACCTGTCTGTCTGTCACCTGTCTCTCTCTCACACCTGACTGCCTCTCACCTGTCTGTCTCTCACCTGTCTGTCTCTCACCTGTCTGTCTCTCACCTGTTTCTCTCTCACCTGTCTCTCTCTCACCTGTCTCTCTCTCACCTGTCTGTCTCTCACCTGTCTCTCTCTCACCTGTCTCTCTCTCACCTGTCTCTCTCTCACCTGTCTGTCTCTCACCTGTCTGTCTCTCATCTGTCTGTCTCTCACCTGTCTCTCTCTCTCACCTGTCTGTCTCTCACCTGTCTGTCTCTCACCTGTCTCTGTCTCTCACCTGTCTCTCTCTCTCACCTGTCTCTCTCTCACCGGTCTGTCTCTCACCTGTCTCTCTCTCACCTGTCTCTCTCTCACCTGTCTGTCTTTCACCTGTCTCACTCTCACATGTCTGTCTCTCACATGTCTCTCTCACCTGTCTCTCTCTCTCTCACCTGTCTGTCTCTCTCTCACCTGTCTGTCTCTCACCTGTCTCTCTCTCACCTGTCTGTCTCTCACCTGTCTCTCTCTCACCTGTCTCTCTCTCACGTCTCTCTCACCTGTCTCTCTCACCTGTCTCTCTCACCTGTCTCTCTCTCACCTGTCTCTCTCTCACCTGTCTGTCTCTCACCTGTCTCTCTCTCACCTGTCTCTCTCTCACCTGTCTGTCTCTCACCTGTCTGTCTCTCACCTGTCTGTCTCTCACCGGTCTCTCTCTCACCTGTCTGTCTCTCACCTCTCTCTCTCTCACCTGTCTCTCTCTCACCTGTCTCTCTCTCACCTGTCTGTCTTTCACCTGTCTCTCTCTCACCTGTCTGTCTCTCACCTGTCTGTCTCTCACCTGTCTGTCTCTCACCTGTCTGTCTCTCACCTGTCTCTCTCTCACCTGTGTCTCTCTCTCTCACCTGTCTCTCTCTCACCTGTCTCTCTCTCACCTGTCTGTCTCTCACCTGTCTGTCTCTCACCTGTCTCTCTCTCACCTGTGTCTCTCTCTCACACCTGACTGCCTCTCACCTGTCTCTCTCTCACCTGTCTCTCTCTCACCTGTCTGTCTCTCACCTGTCTCTCTCTCACCTGTCTCTCTCTCACCTGTCTGTCTCTCACCTGTCTGTCTCTCATCTGTCTGTCTCTCACCTGTCTCTCTCTCTCACCTGTCTGTCTCTCACCTGTCTGTCTCTCACCTGTCTCTGTCTCTCACCTGTCTCTCTCTCTCACCTGTCTCTCTCTCTCACCGGTCTGTCTCTCACCTGTCTCTCTCTCACCTGTCTCTCTCTCACCTGTCTGTCTTTCACCTGTCTCACTCTCACATGTCTGTCTCTCACATGTCTCTCTCACCTGTCTCTCTCTCTCTCACCTGTCTCTCTCTCTCTCACCTGTCTGTCTCTCTCTCACCTGTCTCTCTCTCATCTGTCTGTCTCTCACCTGTCTCTCTCTCACCTGTCTGTCTCTCACCTGTCTGTCTCTCACCTGTCTTCTCTCACCTGTCTCTCTCTCACCTGCTCTCTCTCACGTCTCTCTCACCTGTCTCTCTCTCACCTGTCTCTCTCTCACCTGTCTCTCTCTCACCTGTCTTCTCTCACCGGTCTCTCTCACCTGTCTGTCTCTCACCTGTCTCTCTCTCACCTGTCTGCTCTCTCACCTGTCTCTCTCTCACCTGTCTGTCTCTCACCTGTCTGTCTCTCACCTGTCTGTCTGTCACCTGTCTCTCTCTCACCTGTCTCTCTCTCACCTGTCTCTTTCTCACCTGTCTGTCTCTCACCTGTCTGTCTCTCACCTGTCTGTCTCTCACCTGTCTGTCTCTCACCTGTCTCTCTCTCACCTGTCTCTCTCACCTGTCTCTCTCTCGCCTGTGTCTCTCTCGCCTGTGTCTCTCTCGCCTGTCTCTCTCGCCTGTCTCTCTCTCACCTGTCTCTCTCTCACCTGTCTGTCTCTCACCTGTCTGTCTCTCACCTGTCTCTCTCTCACCTGTGTCTCTCTCTCTCACCTGTGTCTCTCTCTCTCACCTGTCTCTCTCACCTGACTGCCTCTCACCTGTCTCTCTCTCACCTGTCTGTCTCTCACCTGTTTCTCTCACCTGTCTCTCTCTCACCTGTCTCTCTCTCACCTGTCTCTCTCTCTCACCTGTCTCTCTCACCTGTCTCTCTCTCACCTGTCTGTCTCTCACCTGTCTGTCTCTCATCTGTCTGTCTCTCACCTGTCTCTCTCTCTCACCTGTCTGTCTCTCACCTGTCTGTCTCTCACCTGTCTGTCTCTCACCTGTCTCTGTCTCTCACCTGTCTCTCTCTCTCACCTGTCTCTCTCTCTCACCGGTCTGTCTCTCACCTGTCTCTCTCTCACCTGTCTCTCTCTCACCTGTCTGTCTTTCACCTGTCTCACTCTCACATGTCTGTCTCTCACATGTCTCTCTCACCTGTCTCTCTCTCTCTCACCTGTCTGTCTCTCTCTCACCTGTCTGTCTCTCACCTGTCTCTCTCTCACCTGTCTGTCTCTCACCTGTCTCTCTCTCACCTGTCTCTCTCTCACGTCTCTCTCACCTGTCTCTCTCACCTGTCTCTCTCACCTGTCTCTCTCTCACCTGTCTCTCTCTCACCTGTCTCTCTCTCACCTGTCTCTCTCTCACCTGTCTCTCTCTCACCTGTCTGTCTCTCACCTGTCTGTCTCTCACCTGTCTGTCTCTCACCGGTCTCTCTCTCACCTGTCTGTCTCTCACCTCTCTCTCTCTCACCTGTCTCTCTCTCACCTGTCTCTCTCTCACCTGTCGTCTTTCACCTGTCTCTCTCTCACCTGTCTCTCTCTCACCTGTCTCTCTCTCACCTGTCTCTCTCTCACCTGTCTCTCTCACCTGTCTGTCTCTCACCTGTCTGTCTGTCTCTCACCTGTCTGTCTCTCACCTGTCTCTCTCTCACCTGTGTCTCTCTCTCACACCTGACTGCCTCTCACCTGTCTCTCTCTCACCTGTCTGTCTCTCACCTGTCTGTCTCTCACCTGTCTCTCTCTCACCTGTCTCTCTCTCACCTGTCTGTCTCTCACCTGTCTGTCTCTCATCTGTCTGTCTCTCACCTGTCCTCTCTCTCTCACCTGT
>JAPTMU010000137.1:64747-111579 GCA_028583405.1 Pogonophryne albipinna | reverse complement strand
TCTGGATGTTTGTCTGTTGATGTTGTGTCTGGATGTTTGTCTGTTGTGTTGTCTATTTTGACTGTTGATGTTGTCTGGATGTTTGTCTGTTGGTGTTGTCTGGATGTTTGTCTGTTGGTGTTGTCTGGATGTTTGTCTGTTGATGTTGTGTCTGGATGTTTTCTGTTGGTGTTGTGTCTTGATGTTTGTCTGTTGATGTTGTGTCTGGATGTTTGTCTGTTGTTGTTTGTCTGGATGTTTGTCTGTTGTGTTGTGTCTGGATGTTGTCTGTTGATGTTGTCTGGATGTTTGTCTGTTGATGTTGTGTCTGGATGTTTGTCTGTTGGTGTTGTGTCTGGATGTTTGTCTGTTGGTGTTATGTCTGGATGTTTGTCTGTTGATGTTGTCTGGATGTTTGTCTGTTGATGTTGTCTGGATGTTTGTCTGTTGGTGTTGTCTGGATGTTTGTCTGTTGATGTTGTCTGGATGTTTGTCTGTTGGTGTTGTCTGGATGTTTGTCTGTTTATGTTGTGTTGGATGTTTTGTCTGTTGGGTTGTCTGGATGTTTGTCTGTTGATGTTGTCTGGATGTTTGTCTGTTGGTGTGTGTCTGGATGTTTGTCTGTTGGTGTTGTGTCTGGATGTTTTGTCTGTTGTGTTGTGTCTGGATGTTTGTCTGTTGTGTTGTGTCTGGATGTTTGTCTGTTGGTGTTGTGTCTGGATGTTTGTCTGTTGGTGTTGTGTCTGGATGTTTGTCTGTTGGTGTTGTCTGGATGTTTGTCTGTTGATGTTGTGTCTGGATGTTTGTCTGTTGGTGTTGTCTGGATGTTGTCTGTTGATGTTGTCTGGATGTTTTGTCTGTTGATGTTGTGTCTGGATGTTTTGTCTGTTGGTGTTGTCTGGATGTTTGTCTGTTGATGTTGTGTCGGATGTTTGTCTGTTGATGTTGTGTCTGGATGTTTGTCGTTGTTGTTGTCTGGATGTTTGTCTGTTGATGTTGTTCTGGATGTTTGTCTGTTGGTGTTCTGGGATGTTTTGTCTGTTGATGTTGTGTCTGGATGTTTGTCTGTTGGTGTTGTCTGGATGTTTGTATGTTGATGTTGTCTGGATGTTTGTCTGTTGGTGTTGTTCTGGATGTTTGTCTGTTGGTGTTGTGTCTGGATGTTTGTCTGTTGTGTTGTGTCTGGATGTTTGTCTGTTGGTGTTGTGTCTGGATGTTTGTCTGTTGGTGTTGTGTCTGGATGTTTGTCTGTTGGTGTTGTGTCTGGATGTTTGTCTGTTGGTGTTGTGTCTGGATGTTTGTCTGTTGATGTTGTGTCTGGATGTTTGTCTGTTGGTGTTTCTGGATGTTTGTCTGTTGAGTTGTCTGGATGTTTGTTTTGTTGGTGTTTGTGTCTGGATGTTTGTCTGTTGTGTTGTGTCTGGATTTTCTGTTGTGTTG
Source organism: Pogonophryne albipinna (assembly GCA_028583405.1). NCBI lineage: Eukaryota > Metazoa > Chordata > Actinopteri > Perciformes > Artedidraconidae > Pogonophryne > Pogonophryne albipinna. The sequence continues at coordinate 110,160 of JAPTMU010000137.1, read as the reverse complement.
TGTCTGGATGTTTGTCTGTTGGTGTTGTCTGGATGTTTGTCTGTTGGTGTTGTGTCTGGGATGTTTGTCTGTTGGTGTTGTCTGGATGTTTGTCTGTTGATGTTGTGTCTGGATGTTTGTCTGTTTGTTGTTGTCTGGATGTTTGTCTGTTGGTGTTGTCTGGATGTTTGTCTGTTGGTGTTGTGTCTGGATGTTTGTCTGTTGGTGTTGTGTCTGGATGTTTGTCTGTTGGTGTGTCTGATGTTTGTCTGTTGATGTTGTCTGGATGTTTGTCTGTTGGTGTTGTGTCTGGATGTTTGTCTGTTGGTGTTGTCTGGATGTTTGTCTGTTGATGTTGTGTCTGGATGTTTGTCTGTTGGTGTTGTCTGGATGTTTGTCTGTTGATGTTGTGTCTGGATGTTTGTCTGTTGGTGTTGTGTCGGATGTTTTGTCTGTTGATGTTGTGTCTGTGTTTGTCTGTTGGTGTTGTGTCTGGATGTTTGTCTGTTGGTGTTTGTGTCTGGATGTTTGTCTGTTGGTGTTGTGTCTGGATTTTGTCTGTTGTGTTGTGTCTGGATGTTTGTCTGTTGGTGTTGTCTGGATGTTTGTCTGTTGTGTTGTCTGGATGTTTGTCTTTGGTGTTGTGTCTGGATGTTTGTCTGTTGGTGTTGTCTGGATGTTTGTCTGTTGATGTTGTGTCTGGATGTTTGTCTGTTGGTGTTGTCTGGATGTTTGTCTGTTGATGTGTCTGGATGTTTGTCTGTTGGTTGTGTCTGGATGTTTGTCTGTTGGTGTTGTGTCTGGATGTTTGTCTGTTGATGTGTGTCTGGATGTTTGTTCTGTTGATGTTGTCTGGAATGTTTGTCTGTGGGTGTGTGTCTGGATGTTTGTCTGTTGGTGTTGTGTCTGGATGTTTGTATGTTGGTGTTGTGTCTGGATGTTGTCTGTTGATGTTGTGTCTGGATGTTTGTCTGTTGGTGTTGTCTGGATGTTGTCTGTTGATGTTGTCTGGATGGTTTGTCTGTTGTGTTGTGTCTGGATGTTTGTCTGTTGGTGTTGTGTCTGGATGTTTGTCTGTTGATGTTGTGTCTGGATGTTTGTCGTTGGTGTTGTTCTGGATGTTTGCTGTTGCTGTTGTCTGGATGGTTTGTCTGTTGGTGTTGTGTCTGGATGTTTGTCTGTGGTGTTGTCTGGATGTTTGTCTGTTGATGTTGTGTCTGGATGTTTGTCTGTGGTGTTGTCTGGATGTTTGTACTGTTGATGTTGTGTCTGGATGTTTGTCTGTTGATGTTGTGTCTGGATGTTTGTCTCTGTTGGTGTTGTCTGGATGTTTGTCTGTTGATGTTGTGTCTGGATGTTTGTCTGTTGTTTGTGTCTGGATGTTTGTCTGTTGGTGTTGTCTGGATGTTTGTCTGTTGATGTTGTGTCTGGATGTTTGTCTGTTGTGTTGTGTCTGGATGTTTGTCTGTTGATGTTGTGTCTGGATGTTTGTCTGTTGGTGTTTGTCTGGATGTTTGTCTGTTGGTGTTGTCTGGATGTTTGTCTGTTGGTGTTGTGTCTGGATGTTTGTCTGTTGGTGTTGTGTCTGGATGTTTGTCTGTTGATGTTGTGTCTGGATGTTTGTCTGTTGGTGTTGTGTCTGGATGTTTGTCTGTTGATGTTGTGTCTGGATGTTTGTCTGTTGGTGTTGTGTCTGGATGTTTGTCTGTTGGTGTTGTCTGGATGTTTTCTGTTGATGTTGTGTCTGGATGTTTGTCTGTTGGTGTTGTCTGGATGTTTGTCTGTTGATGTTGTCTGGATGTTTGTCTGTTGGTGTTGGTCTGGATGTTTGTCTTGTTGATGTTGTCTGGATGTTTGTCTGGTGGGTGGTTGTGTGATGGATGCTTTGTCTGTTGGCTGTTCGTTTGTCTGGATGTTTGTCTGTTGATGTGTGTCTGGATGTTTGTCTGTTGGTGTTGTCTGGATGTTGTCTGTTGCTGTTGTGTCTGGATGTTTGTCTGTTTGGTGTTGTGTCTGGATGTTTGTCTGTGGTGTTGTCTGGATGTTTGTCTGTTGATGTTGTGTCTGTATGTTTGTCTGTGTGTGTTGTCTGGATGTTTGTCTGTTGGTGTTGTGTCGTGATGTTTGTCTGTTGGTGTGGTCTGGATGTTTGTCTGTTGGTGTTGTGTCTGGATGTCTTGTCTGTTGGTGTTGTGTCTGGATGTTTGTCTGTTGGTGTTGTGTCTGGATGTTTGTCTGTTGGTGTTGTGTCTGGATGTTTGTCTGTTGGTGTTGTGTCTGGAGTTTGTCTGTTGATGTTGTGTCTGGATGTTTGTCTGTTGGTGTTGTCTGGATGTTTGTCTGTGATGTTGTCTGGATGTTTGTCTGTTGGTGTTGTGTCTGGATGTTTGTCTGTTGGTGTTGTCTGGATGTTTGTCTGTTGATGTTGTGTCCTGGATGTTTTGTCTGTTGTGTTGTCTGGATGGTTGTCTGTTGATGTGTGTCTGGATGTTTGTCTGTTGTGTGTCTGGATGTTTGTCTGTTGGTGTTGTGTCTGGATGGTTGTCTGTTGATGTTGTGTCTGGATGTTTGTCTGTTGGTGTTGTCTGGATGTTTGTCTGTTGATGTTGTGTCTGGATGTTTGTCTGTGATGTTGTGTCTGGATGTTTGTACATGTTGTGTTGTCTGGATGTTTGTCTGTTGATGTGGTGTCTGGATGTTTGTCTGTTGGTGTTGTGTGCTGGATGTTTGTCTGTTGATGTTGTGTCTGGATGTTTGTCTGTTGGTGTGTGTCTGGATGTTTGTCTGTTGATGTTGTCTGATGTTTGTCTGTTCGGTGTTTTGTCTGATGTTTGTGTTGTTGTGTCTGGATGTTTGTCTGTTGGTGTTGTGTCTGGATGTTTGTCTGTTGGTGTTGTGTCTGGATGTTTGTCTGTTGGTGTTGTGTCTGATGTTTGTCTGTTGGTGTTGTGTCTGATGTTTGTCTGTTGTGTTGTGTCTGGATGTTTGTCTGTTTGTGTTGTGTCTGGATGTTTGTCTGTTGGTGTGTGTCTGGATGTTTGTCTGTTGATGTTGTGTCTGGATGTTTGTCTGTTGGTGTTGTCTGGATGTTTGTCTGTTGATGTTGTGTCTGGATGTTTGTCTGTTGGTGTTGTGTCTGGATGTTTGTCTGTTGGTGTTGTGTCTGGATGTTTGTCTGTTGGATGTTGTGTCTGGATGTTTGTCTGTTGGTGTGTGTCTGGATGTTTGTCTGTTGATGTTGTGTCTGGATGTTTGTCTGTTGGTGTTGTGTCTGGATGTTTGTCTGTTGGTGTTGTGTCTGGATGTTTGTCTGTTGATGTTGTGTCTGGATGTTTGTCTGTTGGTGTTGTCTGGATGTTTGTCTGTTGATGTTGTGTCTGGATGTTTGTCTGTTGGTGTTGTGTCTGGATGTTTGTCTGTTGATGTTGTCTGGATGTTTGTCTGTTGGTGTTGTGTCTGGATGTTTGTCTGTTGGTGTTGTGTCTGGATGTTTGTCTGTTGGTGTTGTGTCTGGATGTTTGTCTGTTGGGTTGTGTCTGGATGTTTGTCTGTGATGTTGTGTCTGGATGTTTGTCTGTTGGTGTTGTGTCTGGATGTTTGTCTGTTGATGTGTGTCTGGATGTTTGTCTGTTGGTGTTGTGTCTGGATGTTTGTCTGTTGGTGTTGTGTCTGTGCTGTTTGTCTGTTGGTGTTGTGTCTGGATGTTTGTCTGTTTGGGTTGTTGTCTGGATGTTTGTCTGTTGGTGTTGTGTCTGGATGTTTGGTCTGTGTGAGTGTGTGTCTGGATGTTGTCTGTTGGTGTTGTCTGGATGTTTGTCTGTTGATGTGTGTCTGGATGTTTGTCTGTTGGTGTTGTCTGGATGTTTGTTGTTGATGTTGTGTCTGGTGTTTGTCTGTTGTGTTGTATGGATGTGTGTCTGTTTATGTTGTCTGGATGTTGTCTGTTGGTGTTGTGTCTGGATGTTTGTCTGTTGGTGTTGTGTCTGGATGTTTGTCTGTTGGTGTTGTGTCTGGATGTTTGTCTGTTGGTGTTGTGTCTGGATGTTTGTCTGTTGGTGTTTGTCTGGATGTTTGTCTGTTGATGTGTGTCTGGATGTTTGTCTGTTTGGTGTTGTCTCTGGATGTTTGTCTGTTGATGTTGTGTCTGGATGGTTTGTCTGTTGGTGTGTGTCTGGATGTTTGTCTGTTGATGTTGTGTCTGGATGTTTGTCTGTTGGTGTTGTCCGTGGATGTTTGTCTGTTGATGTTGGGTCTGGATGTTTGTCTGTTGGTGTTGTCTGGATGTTTGTCTGTTGATGTTGTCTGGATGTTTGTCTGTTGGTGTTGTGTCTGGATGTTTGTCTGTTGGTGTTGTCTGGATGTTTGTCTGTTGATGTTGTGTCTGGATGTTTGTCTGTTGGTGTTGTCTGGATGTTTGTCTGTTGGTGTTGTCTGGATGTTTGTCTGTTGTGTTGTGTTGGATGTTTGTCTGTTGGGTTGTCTGGATGTTTGTCTGTTGATGTTGTGTCTGGATGTTTGTCTGTTGGTGTTGTCTGGATGTTTGTCTGTTGATGTTGTCTGGATGTTTGTCTGTTGGTGTTGTGTCTGGATGTTTGTCTGTTGGTGTTGTGTCTGGATGTTTGTCTGTTGGTGTTGTGTCTGGATGTTTGTCTGTTGGTGTTGTGTCTGGATGTTTGTCTTGTTGGTGTTGTGTCTGGATGTTTGTCTGTTGGTGTTGTGTCTGGATGTTTGTCTGTTGATGTTGTGTCTGGATGTTTGTCTGTTGGTGTTGTCTGGATGTTTGTCTGTTGATGTTGTCTGGATGTTTGTCTGTTGGTGTTGTGTCTGGATGTTGTCTGTTGGTGTGTGTCTGGATGTTTGTCTGTTGATGTTGTGTCTGGATGTTTGTCTGTTGGTGTTGTGTCTGGATGTTTGTCTGTTGATGTTGTGTCTGGATGTTTGTCTGTTGGTGTTGTGTCTGGATGTTTGTCTGTTGGTGTTGTGTCTGGATGTTTGTCTGTTTGATGTTGTGTCTGGATGTTTGTCTGTTGATGTTGTGTCTGGATGTTTGTCTGTTGGTGTTGTGTCTGGATGTTTGTCTGTTGGTGTTGTGTCTGGATGTTTGTCTGTTGGTGTTGTGTCTGGATGTTTGTCTGTTGGTGTTGTGTCTGGATGTTTGTCTGTTGGTGTTGTGTCTGGATGTTTGTCTGTTGGTGTTGTCTGGATGTTTGTCTGTTGGTGTTGTCTGGATGTTTGTCTGTTGATGTTGTGTCTGGATGTTTGTCTGTTGGTGTTGTCTGGATGTTTGTCTGTTGATGTTGTGTCTGGATGTTTGTCTGTTGGTGTTGTGTCTGGATGTTTGTCTGTTGATGTTGGTCTGGATGTTTGTCTGTTGGTGTTGTGTCTGGATGTTTGTCTGTTGGTGTTGTGTCTGGATGTTTGTCTGTTGGTGTTGTGTCTGGATGTTTGTCTGTTGGTGTTGTGTCTGGATGTTTGTCTGTTGATGTTGTGTCTGGATGTTTGTCTGTTGGTGTTGTTGTCTGGATGTTTGTCTGTTGATGTTGTGTCTGGATGTTTGTCTGTTGTTGTTGTGTCTGGATGTTTGTCTGTTGGTGTTGTGTCTGGATGTTTGTCTGTTGATGTTGTGTCTGGATGTTTGTCTGTTGATGTTGTGTCTGGATGTTTGTCTGTTGGTGTTGTCTGGATGTTTGTCTGTTGATGTTGTGTCTGGATGTTTGTCTGTTGGTGTTGTGTCTGGATGTTTGTCTGTTGATGTTGTGTCTGGATGTTTGTCTGTTGGTGTTGTGTCTGGATGTTTGTCTGTTGGTGTTGTGTCTGGATGTTTGTCTGTTGGTGTTGTGTCTGGATGTTTGTCTGTTGTGTTGTGTCTGGATGTTTGTCTGTTGATGTTGTGTCTGGATGTTTGTCTGTTGGTGTTGTGTCTGGATGTTTGTCTGTTGATGTTGTCTGGATGTTTGTCTGTTGTGTTGTGTCTGGATGTTTGTCTGTTGGTGTTGTCTGGATGTTTGTCTGTTGATGTTGTGTCTGGATGTTTGTCTGTTGGTGTTGTCTGGATGTTTGTCTGTTGATGTTGTCTGGATGTTTGTCTGTTGGTGTTGTGTCTGGATGTTTGTCTGTTGGTGTTGTCTGGATGTTTGTCTGTTGATGTTGTGTCTGGATGTTTGTCTGTTGGTGTTGTCTGGATGTTTGTCTGTTGATGTTGTGTCTGGATGTTTGTCTGTTGGTGTTGTGTCTGGATGTTTGTCTGTTGGTGTTGTGTCTGGATGTTTGTCTGTTGGTGTTGTGTCTGGATGTTTGTCTGTTGATGTTGTGTCTGGATGTTTGTCTGTTGGTGTTGTGTCTGGATGTTTTGTCTGTTGTGTTGTGGCTGGATGTTTGTCTGTTGATGTTGTGTCTGGATGTTTGTCTGTTGGTGTTGTCTGGATGTTTGTCTGTTGGATGTTGTGTCGGATGTTTGTCTGTGATGTTGTCTGGATGTTTGTCTGTTGGTGTTTGTCTGGATGTTTGTCTGTTGGGTGTTGTTCTGGATGTTTGTCTGTTGAGTTGTGTCTGGATGTTTGTCTGTTTGGTGTTGGTCTGGATGTTTGTTCTGTTGATGTTGTCTGGATGTTTGTCTGTTGGTGTTGTGTCTGATTGTTTGTCTGTTGGTGTTTGTCTTGGATGTTTGTCTGTTGATGTTGTGTCTGGATGTTTGTCTGTTGGGTGTTGTCTGGATGTTTGTTTCTGTTGATGTTGTGTCCTGGATGTTTGTCTGTTGGTGTTGTGTCTGGATGTTTGTCTGTTGGTGTTGTGTCTGGATGTTTGTCTGTTGGTGTTGTGTCTGGATGTTTGTCTGTTGGTGTTGTCTGGATGTTTGTCTGTTGATGTTGTCTGGATGTTTGTCTGTTGGTGTTGTGTCTGGATGTTTGTCTGTTGGTGTTGTCTGGATGTTTGTCTGTTGATGTTGTGTCTGGATGTTTATCTGTTTGGTGTTGTCTGGATGTTTGTCTGTTGATGTTGTCTGGATGTTTGTCTGTTGGTGTTGTGTCTGGATGTTTGTCTGTTGGTGTTGTCTGGATGTTTGTCTGTTGATGTTGTGTCTGGATGTTTGTCTGTTGCTGTTGTCTGGATGTTTGTCTCTTGATGTTGTGTCTGGATGTTTGTCTGTTGATGTTGTGTCTGGATGTTTGTCTGTTGGTGTTGTGTCTGGATGTTTGTCTGTTGATGTTGTCTGGATGTTTGTCTGTTGATGTTGTGTCTGGATGTTTGTCTGTTGGTATTGTCTGGATGTTTGTCTGTTGGTGTTGTGTCTGGATGTTTGTCTGTTGATGTTGTGTCTGGATGTTTGTCTGTTGGTGTTGTCTGGATGTTTGTCTGTTGATGTTGTGTCTGGATGTTTGTCTGTTGGTATTGTCTGGATGTTTGTCTGTTGGTGTTGTGTCTGGATGTTTGTCTGTTGATGTTGTGTCTGGATGTTTGTCTGTTGGTGTTGTGTCTGGATGTTTGTCTGTTGATGTTGTCTGGATGTTTGTCTGTTGGTGTTGTGTCTGGATGTTTGTCTGTTGGTGTTGTCTGGATGTTTGTCTGTTGATGTTGTCTGGATGTTTGTCTGTTGGTGTTGTGTCTGGATGTTTGTCTGTTGGTGTTGTCTGGATGTTTGTCTGTTGATGTTGTGTCTGGATGTTTGTCTGTTGGTGTTGTCTGGATGTTTGTCTGTTGATGTTGTGTCTGGATGTTTGTCTGTTGGTGTTGTCTGGATGTTTGTCTGTTGATGTTGTCTGGATGTTTGTCTGTTGGTGTTGTGTCTGGATGTTTGTCTGTTGGTGTTGTCTGGATGTTTGTCTGTTGATGTTGTGTCTGGATTTTTATCTGTTGGTGTTGTCTGGATGTTTGTCTGTTGATGTTGTCTGGATGTTTGTCTGTTGGTGTTGTGTCTGGATGTTTGTCTGTTGGTGTTGTCTGGATGTTTGTCTGTTGATGTTGTGTCTGGATGTTTGTCTGTTGCTGTTGTCTGGATGTTTGTCTGTTGATGTTGTGTCTGGATGTTTGTCTGTTGATGTTGTGTCTGGATGTTTGTCTGTTGGTGTTGTGTCTGGATGTTTGTCTGTTGATGTTGTCTGGATGTTTGTCTGTTGATGTTGTGTCTGGATGTTTGTCTGTTGGTGTTGTCTGGATGTTTGTCTGTTGATGTTGTCTGGATGTTTGTCTGTTGGTGTTGTGTCTGGATGTTTGTCTGTTGGTGTTGTGTCTGGATGTTTGTCTGTTGATGTTGTGTCTGGATGTTTGTCTGTTGATGTTGTGTCTGGATGTTTGTCTGTTGGTGTTGTGTCTGGATGTTTGTCTGTTGGTGTTGTGTCTGGATGTTTGTCTGTTGGTGTTGTGTCTGGATGTTTGTCTGTTGATGTTGTGTCTGGATGTTTGTCTGTTGGTGTTGTCTGGATGTTTGTCTGTTGATGTTGTCTGGATGTTTGTCTGTTGGTGTTGTGTCTGGATGTTTGTCTGTTGGTGTTGTCTGGATGTTTGTCTGTTGATGTTGTGTCTGGATTTTTATCTGTTGGTGTTGTCTGGATGTTTGTCTGTTGATGTTGTCTGGATGTTTGTCTGTTGGTGTTGTGTCTGGATGTTTGTCTGTTGGTGTTGTCTGGATGTTTGTCTGTTGATGTTGTGTCTGGATGTTTGTCTGTTGCTGTTGTCTGGATGTTTGTCTGTTGATGTTGTGTCTGGATGTTTGTCTGTTGATGTTGTGTCTGGATGTTTGTCTGTTGGTGTTGTGTCTGGATGTTTGTCTGTTGATGTTGTCTGGATGTTTGTCTGTTGATGTTGTGTCTGGATGTTTGTCTGTTGGTATTGTCTGGATGTTTGTCTGTTGGTGTTGTGTCTGGATGTTTGTCTGTTGATGTTGTGTCTGGATGTTTGTCTGTTGGTGTTGTCTGGATGTTTGTCTGTTGATGTTGTGTCTGGATGTTTGTCTGTTGGTATTGTCTGGATGTTTGTCTGTTGGTGTTGTGTCTGGATGTTTGTCTGTTGATGTTGTGTCTGGATGTTTGTCTGTTGATGTTGTGTCTGGATGTTTGTCTGTTGGTGTTGTGTCTGGATGTTTGTCTGTTGATGTTGTCTGGATGTTTGTCTGTTGATGTTGTGTCTGGATGTTTGTCTGTTGGTATTGTCTGGATGTTTGTCTGTTGGTGTTGTGTCTGGATGTTTGTCTGTTGATGTTGTGTCTGGATGTTTGTCTGTTGGTGTTGTCTGGATGTTTGTCTGTTGATGTTGTGTCTGGATGTTTGTCTGTTGGTATTGTCTGGATGTTTGTCTGTTGATGTTGTCTGGATGTTTGTCTGTTGGTGTTGTGTCTGGATGTTTGTCTGTTGGTGTTGTGTCTGGATGTTTGTCTGTTGATGTTGTGTCTGGATGTTTGTCTGTTGATGTTGTGTCTGGATGTTTGTCTGTTGGTGTTGTGTCTGGATGTTTGTCTGTTGGTGTTGTGTCTGGATGTTTGTCTGTTGGTGTTGTGTCTGGATGTTTGTCTGTTGATGTTGTGTCTGGATGTTTGTCTGTTGGTGTTGTCTGGATGTTTGTCTGTTGATGTTGTCTGGATGTTTGTCTGTTGGTGTTGTGTCTGGATGTTTGTCTGTTGGTGTTGTCTGGATGTTTATCTGTTGGTGTTGTCTGGATGTTTGTCTGTTGATGTTGTCTGGATGTTTGTCTGGTGTTGTGTCTGGATGTTTGTCTGTTGGTGTTGTCTGGATGTTTGTCTGTTGATGTTGTGTCTGGATGTTTGTCTGTTGCTGTTGTCTGGATGTTTGTCTGTTGATGTTGTGTCTGGATGTTTGTCTGTTGATGTTGTGTCTGGATGTTTGTCTGTTGGTGTTGTGTCTGGATGTTTGTCTGTTGATGTTGTCTGGATGTTTGTCTGTTGATGTTGTGTCTGGATGTTTGTCTGTTGGTATTGTCTGGATGTTTGTCTGTTGGTGTTGTGTCTGGATGTTTGTCTGTTGATGTTGTGTCTGGATGTTTGTCTGTTGGTGTTGTCTGGATGTTTGTCTGTTGATGTTGTGTCTGGATGTTTGTCTGTTGGTATTGTCTGGATGTTTGTCTGTTGGTGTTGTGTCTGGATGTTTGTCTGTTGATGTTGTGTCTGGATGTTTGTCTGTTGGTGTTGGACATGGAGCTGCTGTGACGCAAGGAGCATTTCAGACCTGATCTGACAAATAAAGTATTATCGTATCGTATCAGATAAAACACACACACACACACACACACACACACACAGACACACACACACACATACTCTAGATGTGTTCCCCGCTCTTATGTAACTATATTATATAACTATTATGTGACTAACCCTAAACAGGTTAGTCACCAGTAGCTCTGCAGCTCATGATGTCTCAGAGCTACTGGTGACTAACCCTAAACAGGTTAGTCACCAGTAGCTCTGCAGCTCATGATGTCTCAGAGCTACTGGTGACTAGCCCTAAACAGGTTAGTCACCAGTAGCTCTGCAGCTCATGATGTCTCAGAGCTACTGGTGACTAGCCCTAAACAGGTTAGTCACCAGTAGCTCTGCAGCTCAAGATGTCTCAGAGCTACTGGTGACTAACCCTAAACAGGTTAGTCACCAGTAGCTCTGCAGCTCATGATGTCTCAGAGCTACTGGTGACTAACTCTAAACAGGTTAGTCACCAGTAGCTCTGCAGCTCATGATGTCTCAGAGCTACTGGTGACTAACTCTAAACAGGTTAGTCACCAGTAGCTCTGCAGCTCATGATGTCTCAGAGCTACTGGTGACTAACCCTAAACAGGTTAGTCACCAGTAGCTCTGCAGCTCATGATGTCTCAGAGCTACTGGTGACTAACCTGTTTAGGGTTAGTCACCAGTAGCTCTGCAGCTCATGATGTCTCAGAGCTTATGTGTCACGGTGTGTGCAACAAGCAGGACCCAAATGCAGATTTAAAGTGCAAAACCTTTATTTCAAGGATAAGTAATAAACATAGACAAAACAGAACACTCACCGGTGAACTCAGTCACAACGAAAGAAGCACCAACACTGAACACAGGAAGAGACAAGACTAAATACAGGGAGGGGTAATCACAAGACGAGAAACAGCCGGGCAGGGGAGGAGAAACACAAGGGCCACAGGTGAACACAATCAGATAACGAGACACCAGGGAACTAACAACATACAAAACTACATAAGAGAATCCTGACAGAACCCCCCCCTCAAGGGACGGATTCCAGACGTCCCAAAGAACCACAAAAGTCCAAAACCCCAAGCAGGGTGGGTGGAGGGGGTCCGGAGGCGGGACACAACACTAGGCGCACCAGGGAGGGTGGAGGGGGTCCGGAGGCGGGACACAACACTAGGCGCACCAGGGAGGGTGGAGGGGGTCCGGAGGCGGGACACAACACTAGGCGCACCAGGGAGGGTGGAGGGGGTCTGGAGGCGGGACACAACACTAGGCGCACCAGGGTGGGTGGAGGGGGTCCGGAGGACGGGCCCTGAAGGGATCTCGGGCGGACGGCCCGGGGGCAAGGCCAAGTCCAGGGTGGAAATCTCAGGCGGACGGCCCGGGGGCAAGGCAGAGACCAAGGAGGGGGTCTCGGGCGGACGGCCCGGGGGCAAGGCAGAGACCAAGGAAGAGTCAGGGGGCCGAGCATGAGGGTGAAGTCCGCGGCTCTCAGGGGGCCGGGCTCGAGGCCGAAGACCGCGGCTCTCAGGGGGCCGGGCTCGAGGGCGAAGACCGCGGCTCTCAGGGGGCCGGGCTCGAGGGCGAAGACCGCGGCTCTCAGGGGGCCGGGCTCGAGGGCGAAGACCGCGGCTTTCAGGGGGCCGGGCTCGAGGGCGAAGACCGGACAGTTCCGGAGGCCGGGCAGGAAGGCGCTGACGGGACAGCTCCGGAGGCCGGGCAGGACCCGGTGTCGGTGGGACAGGTAACGGCAGGACCTCCACCGGAACAAGACATGGGATTGGCAGGACTCCCAGCAGAAGAGCAGTCTGCGGGACCTCCAAAGGCTCAGGACCTGGGGTTGGCAGGACCCCCGGCAGAAGAGCAGTCTGCGGGACCTCCAACGGCTCAGGACATGGAGTTGGCAGGACCCCCGGCAGAAGAGCAGTCTGCGGGACCTCCAAAGACTCAGGACATGGGGTTGGCAGGACCCCCGGCAGAAGAGCAGTCTGCGGGACCTCCAAAGGCTCAGGACATGGGGTTGGCAGGACCCCCGGCAGAAGAGTAGTCGGCGGGGCCTCCAACGGCACAGGACACTGGGTTGGCAGGACCCCCGGCAGAAGAGTAGTCGGCGGGGCCTCCAACGGCACAGGACACTGGGTTGGCAGGACCCCCGGCAGAAGAGTAGTCGGCGGGGCCTCCAACGGGACAGGACACAGGGTTGGCAGGACCCCCGGCAGGAGAGTAGTCGGCGGGGCCTCCAACGGCACAGGACACTGGGTTGGCAGGACCCCCGGCAGAAGAGTAGTCGGCGGGGCCTCCAACGGCACAGGACACTGGGTTGGCAGGACCCCCGGCAGGAGAGTAGTCGGCGGGGCCTCCAACGGCACAGAACACTGGGTTGGCAGGACCCCCGGCAGGAGAGTAGTCGGCGGAGCCTCCAACGGCACAGGACACTGGGTTGGCAGGACCCCCGGCAGGAGAGTAGTCGGCGGGGCCTCCAACGGCACAGGACATAGAGTTGGCAGGACCCCCGGCAGGAGAGTAGTCGGCGGGGCCTCCAACGGCACAGGACACTGGGTTGGCAGGACCCCCGGCAGGAGAGTAGTCGGCGGGGCCTCCAACGGGACAAAACAAAGAGTTGGCAGGACCCCCAGCGGAACCTCCAACGACACTTGGGTAGGGACTTGAGAGGGAACTGGAGAGGGGACTCGAGAGGGAACTGGAGAGGGAACTGGAGAGGGGACTCGAGAGGGGACTCGAGAGGGGACTGGAGAGGGGACTCGAGAGGGGACTCGAGAGGGAACTGGAGAGGGGACTCGAGAGGGGACTCGAGAGGAGACTCGAGAGGAGACTCGAGAGGGAACTCGAGAGGAGACTCGAGAGGAGACTCGAGAAGGAACTGGAGAGGGGACTCGAGAGGGGACTCGAGAGGGGACTGGAGAGGGAACTGGAGAGGGGACTCGAGAGGGAACTGGAGAGGGAACTGGAAAGGGGACTCGAGAGGGAACTCGAGAGGAGACTCGAGAGGGAACTCGAGAGGGAACTCGAGAGGAGACTCGAGAGGAGACTCGAGAGGTTACTTGAGAGGGGACTCGGGTAGGAACTTGAGAGGAGACTTGAGAGAGGACTTGAGAGGGACCTCGAGAGGGGACTAGAGAGGGAACTTGAGAGGGGACTCGAGAGGGGACTCGAGAGGGAACTCGAGAGGGGACTCGAGAGGGGACTCGAGAGGGAACTAGAGAGGGAACTTGAGAGGGGACTTGTGTCGGTCGGTACGGCGACAGGACTCGGGGAGCTGGTGTTGGCTGGAGAGCCAACAGGAGACGAGGTGCTGGAGTCGGCCGGTACGCCGACAGGACTTGGGGAGCTGGCGTCGGCTGGGGAGCCAGCAGGAGACGAGGTGCTGGAGTCGGCCGGTACGCCGACAGGACACGGGGAGCTGGCGTCGGCTGGGGAGCCAGCAGGAGACGAGGTGCTGGAGTCGGAACTGGGGCCGGAACCATGGCTGCTGGGGCCAGAACTGGGGCCGGGACCATGGCTGCTGGGGCCCGGGCTGCTAGTCTGGCCTTGCGACGACTCCTCTTAGCAGCCGCCTGAATACTCCGTGGACCTCCATAAGCAAGACGAGATCCAGCATACGACTCCTGAACAGGAGCAGGACCTGGGGCAGAAGCATGGGTTAACCCCAGACGGATCCCAGCGAGGCGTATGGTGCCAGGTTGGGATTTGGGAGACAGGGAGCTAGCATGCCAGGAATCACACGTCGAAAGGAAGTCCAAAATCCAGTCAGGTAAGAATTCAACAAAACATGGTTTCTCAGCTGCCAACCGGAGCGCCTCTACCAGAGCGGCCCTCTTCTGCCGAACACTGGACGCTCCCTTCCACCAATCGAAGCAGCAAGCCAGATAGAAGGTGAAATGCTGTAATTCAACCTCCCATGGATCATCTGCTGGGTCCATTTGTGGTTGGTGCTTTCTGTCACGGTGTGTGCAACAAGCAGGACCCAAATGCAGATTTAAAGTGCAAAACCTTTATTTCAAGGATAAGTAATAAACATAGACAAAACAGAACACTCACCGGTGAACTCAGTCACAACGAAAGAAGCACCAACACTGAACACAGGAAGAGACAAGACTAAATACAGGGAGGGGTAATCACAAGACGAGAAACAGCCGGGCAGGGGAGGAGAAACACAAGGGCCACAGGTGAACACAATCAGATAACGAGACACCAGGGAACTAACGACGGGAGGAAAACACACAGGGAAAAGGACCAGACAATAACCAGGGAGGAAAACATGACATCAAACACCCAAAACATACAAAACTACATAAGAGAATCCTGACATTATGTCTGTTGTGTGAAACGTATTGACTTCATTCCTGTCATTGAGTTGTTGGCATGTTGCAGACTGTAACTGTACACACATCCTGCACAACGCACTGTGTGAACTCACAGACACTGACCGACCGCTCTGTCTGTGCTGTTTATCTGAAGGACTGAGAAACACAGAGGTGGAAGGCTCAGGGTGTTCAGTGAGGCAGGAAGCAGCAGCTACTGACTGGGTTTAGCAAACAGTGCATCACACTGAGAGAGATCCGAAGCAGTGTAATAAGTGCTGAGATGCATCACAGTGTTAACTTTGAATAAAATGTGATTTCTTTCAACAACTTATTTGTATTTCTTCATTTACTGTATTTCTGTAAACTCAGCATCTCTCTCTGCAGAACTCTCTATGCACAGAGCCACCCCAGAACAGATGAGAGTGCTTCAGAGTATGCTCAGCAGTGTGTAGCTGGGTGCTCAAACCATCCAGTATTATGAATGAAGTTATATTTGATGCTAAAGTTTGCATTTGGTGTTTCTGTAGTTTTGAGGGCAGTTCTTCACTGAGCAGGAGAAAGGAGGAGTTTTGCACTTTGGGTGGTTTTGTGAATTGTGTTTAGTGTTCTGAGAAACTGAGCAATTAAAAAAAAACGTGTGTTAGCAATCGAGAAAAACTGTAATGTAATAGCAGTTCAAACAGGACCGGGGGGGGGGGGGGGGGGGGGCGAACACAACAGGAGGGTTACTGAATGACTAAAAGAAAATATTGATTTATTACCTCAGATTGTAAAGAAGTCTATGAGTTTCATGGTGATATCTGTGTGTGTGTGTGTGTGTGTGTGTGTGTGTGTGTCCTCATCCGTAGCCTGTTATTGTCAGAGGGCTGCTGTGCCTCCTGTCATCATTAATGGACGTCTCTTTAAAATGACCGCTCAGAGGAGAGGAGTTCTCATTTCTCTAACCGCCTGCTGCTTCCCCTCCTCTCTCCTCGGCTCCCCTCCTCTCTCCTCGGTTCCCCTCCTCTCTCCTCGGTTCCCCTCCTCTCTCCTCGGCTCCCCTCTCCTCGGTTCCCCTCCTCTCTCCTCGGCTCCCCTCCTCTCTCCTCGGTTCCCCTCCTCTCTCCTCGACTCCTCTCTCCTCGGTTCCCCTCCTCGACTCCTCTCTCCTCGGTTCCCATCCTCGACTCCTCTCTCCTTGATTCCCCTCCTCTCTCCTCGGTTCCCCTCCTCTCTCCTCAGTTCCCCTTCTCGACTCCTCTCTCCTCGGTTCCCCCCCTCATCTCCTCTCTCCTCGGTTCCCCTCCTCGGCTCCTCCGCTCGCATCTCCTGTGGGCGGGACTAAGTCTCGAGGATAGGAGTCGAGGAGGGGAGTTAGAGAAATGAGAAAGGGCCTTTGTGTCTGAACCACCAGAGGTGGAGGTGTAGTGACGGCAGGGAGCAGCCAGAGGGTGCCACTGCTCTGTAGGAATGACTGGAAGTAGTCTACAGGAAGTAGAGTCAGCAGGGGGGGGGAGAGGACAGGCTGAGACTGGCAGGGAGGGGAGGGGCCCCGGGGGGGAGGAGGGGGGGGGAACCTGTTTCAGAGATCTGGACCTTCAGGAAAACACAAGCAACTCAAAGAGCAGGATGACTGGATCCCACTGCCGGTAAACTACTATCTACCTTTATATACCTGTGTGTGTGTGTTCAGATCCAGAGCTCTTATTTCAGTCCCTTTCCTGTCTCTCTCTCTTGTGTGTGTGTGTGTGTGTGTGTGTGTGTGTGTGTGTGTGTCTTCAGGGTGTATCCTGTGTGTGTTTGCCTGCTTGGTTTAGACTTTAACTTTGGAACTTGTTTTCTGGACGGGAGTGAAAGGTTAGTATTGTGTTCATAAACCTACCTGACGGGGACCCTGTCTGGGGCCACACCTACAGGACCAGGACGCCGTTTGATTTCAACGCTTAGACTGGGCTTTTGGTGAAGACTGGGTTTTCCTATGGGTGTGTGTGTGTGTGTGTCTGTGTGTGTCTGTGCGTGTGTGTGTGTGTGTCTGTCTGTGTGTGTGTGTCGGTGTGTGTGTGTCTGTGTGTGTGTCCTTGTGTGTGTGTCTGTGTGTGTGTGTGGGTGTGTGTCTGTCTCTGTGTGTGTGTCTGTGTCTGTGTCTGTCTGTCTGTCTGTGTGTGTGTGTGTGTGTGTGTGTGTGTCTGTGTGTGTGTGTGTGTGTGTTGGCAGGAATGTGTCACCGGGTGTGTTTAGCTCAGAGCGTTGTGTGGAGACGGTACGCAGGCTGAATCTGTACAAATGAATTGAGACGCGTTGGACCGGCTGCAGGAAATACAAAAAGTAAAGTAATACATCTTTGGAAAAAGGCGGCGTGTTCCCGTCGTGAACTTTAACCCTTGGTTGCAGTTTGAAAGTGTCAGATGGTTTCCTCAAGTATAAAACCATAAAGAATCAGTAACTGAGTATCAGGTAACGCTGGCAGGAAGAGAGAGGGAACTCCCTCTAGAGCAGGGGTGCCCGACCAGTCGATCGCGATCGACCGGTCGATCACGGGGAGATTCCCAGTCGATCGCGAGATGTGTCTAAAAATAGAACAACAATATTCTGTTTTATCGTTAATGTCCTATAATATAATCTTCCCGTGCCAGAATAATGCACTTGAACGCACCAAAGCTTTGTGATTGGCCGGCGTGACCCCATGTGTGGGGGCGTGGCTGGTGGGCAGTGGACACTATTTCACTGACGTTGTCCGTGTCAACAGGAGTGACAGTCCGCACACACACAAGACCGCAATTATGGCAGAAGCAAAAAAGCCCAAAATATATAATTTGCACTCTGAGTGGGAGGATGATTATTTTTGTATCTATTCCAATTCAAAGTCCATCTGTCTCTCATCTGTCTCTCATCTGTCTCTCGTCTGTCTCTCGTCTGTCTCTCATCTGTCTCTCATCTGTCTCTCATCTGTCTCTCGCCTGTCTCTCGTCTGTCTCTCGTCTGTCTCCTCTCGTCTGTCTCTCGTCTGTCTCTCGTCTGTCTCCTCTCGTCTGTCTCTCGTCTGTCTCTCATCTGTCTCTCATCTGTCTCTCATCTGTCTCTCGTCTGTCTCTCATCTGTCTCTCATCTGTCTCATCTGTCTCTCATCTGCAATGCGAGCGTGGCTTTATCGAAGAAGGGTAATTTAGGAGCGGCATTTCAAAACAGTGCACAAACGCTACGAGACGGAATTCCCTCCTAATTCTGCCCTACGCTCCAAAAGGGGAGGAGCCTGAGAGGACAGCTAAATGCACAGCAGTCCATTTTCACCAGGCCCAACAACAAGAGCAAGGCTGCTCCAGAGCATCTTATCGTGTCCGTCACGTTCCAGAGAAACACATCAAGTCTTTCAAAGACGGCGAAGTTGTGAAAGAAGCATTCCTGGAGGCTGTGACGCGCTTTTGGGGGACAGTAAAAATAACAGAAGCATTTCAACAGGTTTTTGATATAATAAAAACTCAAGTTAGATACCGTTATTAATCAGCTGTAAGTTTTAGTTTGAACTTATTCATTATAATTATTGTACAAAATGGAATAAGAATGCAAACTTAAATTGATTATAGTCTATCATCAATTCAGGTTAAGAAGCTAGTGTTGCTTGCATCCTATTTTAAAGGTATTTCTTTTTATAATCTACTAAAATGCAACAAAAAGGGTTTGATTGTCTTCATGTTGTCTTTTTTATTGCACGTTGGCAGCAGATTCCTGAGTAGCTTCAGATCTGAGTCGTCTTATTAGGAAGCCTCATTTATACTTTTGGAGCAACACTATTTGTATATAATGGCAAAGAAAGGGTTCAGAGTCTTTTCTCCCTGAGTCACATGTGGCAGCACTGCTCAATGCTTCTTGAAACATTACCCACTGTAGTGACGTGTGCATAAACTCTGTATCAACAACACTGTTGTGTCACTTCAGTTAAATACTTGTGTAGATTAGAAAGAGGTTAGATAAAGCATCTGCAGTATTTTATGAAGTATTAATCGTACAAAGGTCAGTTTTATACAAGTAGAAGTGTGTATTTACCTGGTAGCAGGCTGTCAGTAATGGCTACGCCTCTTTGGACTGCTAGATCTCGGCAGACTGGCAACTTTAAAAGTAGCTCTCGGTTCAAAAAAGGTTGGGCACCCCTGCTCTAGAGGATTTGAGTCTCTGCAGACCATTGACATGCACTAACTCCTATAGAAAGCTGATCATAGTGATATTAGTCCTTCAGACGTTAGCAGAGAACCTGCTTCTGTTTGTTTACACGAATCAGGGTTATAAACGGTGTGTTTGTTGTTGTGTGGTTATAAATATCTATTAGTATTAATCATACCTTATTCACTAAATGGACTGTGCACCTCTGTCAGGAAACTCTTTCTAAACGTGAGGTGTAGTTTATGATCTGATCTGTTGTTTGGGTTTCCACGAGCTCTCACACCTTCAACGAGGCCATTTGTTATGCATTTAAAAACAGACCGACATAGGGACATAAAAGCATGAATAAAATGTGTTCAGAGAGCAATGGTGCGTTCAGGTGCTCCTCTGGTTTACTTCATGGTGCGTTCAGGTGCTCCTCTGGTTTACTTCATGGTGCGTTCAGGTGCTCCTCTGGTTTACTTAATGGTGCGTTCAGGTGCTCCTCTGGTTTACTTCATGGTGCGTTCAGGTGATCGTCTGGTTTACTTCATGGTGCGTTCAGGTGCTCCTCTGGTTTACTTAATGGTGCGTTCAGGTGCTCCTCTGGTTTACTTCATGGTGCGTTCAGGTGCTCCTCTGGTTTACTTCATGGTGCGTTCAGGTGCTCCTCTGGTTTACTTCATGGTGCGTTCAGGTGCTCCTCTGGTTTACTTAATGGTGCGTTCAGGTGCTCCTCTGGTTTACTTCATGGTGCGTTCAGGTGATCGTCTGGTTTACTTCATGGTGCGTTCAGGTGCTCCTCTGGTTTACTTAATGGTGCGTTCAGGTGCTCCTCTGGTTTACTTCATGGTGCGTTCAGGTGCCCCTCTGGTTTACTTCATGGTGCGTTCAGGTGCTCCTCTGGTTTACTTCATGGTGCGTTCAGGTGCTCCTCTGGTTTACTTAATGGTGCGTTCAGGTGATCCTCTGGTTTACTTCATGGTGCGTTCAGGTGATCCTCTGGTTTACTTCATGGTGCGTTCAGGTGATCCTCTGGTTTACTTCATGGTGCGTTCAGGTGATCCTCTGGTTTACTTCATGGTGTGTTCATGAGGCGTGGAAACATGGACGCTGAACAGAAAACATATTGATCTTCATGAGGCAAACAATCTGTTTCCCCCGCGGGGATTCAGACTCAAAATGTAGTTTGTTCTTCCTCATCCCAGTTTATTAAGGTCTGATAGTGAACTCTATGGTCTGATAGTGGACTCTATGGTCTGATAGTGGACTCTATGGTCTGATAGTGAACTCTATGGTCTGATAGTGGACTCTATGGTCTGATAGTGAACTCTATGGTCTGATAGTGAACTCTATGGTCTGATAGTGGACTCTATGGTCTGATAGTGAACTCTATGGTCTGATAGTGAACTCTATGCTCTGATAGTGGACTCTATGGTCTAATAGTGGACTCTATGGTCTGATAGTGAACTCTATGGTCTGATAGTGGACTCTATGGTCTGATAGTGAACTCTATGGTCTGATAGTGGACTCTATGCTCTGATAGTGGACTCTATGGTCTGATAGTGGACTCTATGGTCTGATAGTGGACTCTATGGTCTGATAGTGAACTCTATGCTCTGATAGTGAACTCTATGCTCTGATAGTGGACTCTATGGTCTGATAGTGAACTCTATGGTCTGATAGTGAACTCTATGGTCTATGGTCTGATAGTGAACTCTATGGTCTGATAGTGAACTCTATGGTCTATGGTCTGATAGTGAACTCTATGGTCTGATAGTGAACTCTATGCTCTGATAGTGGACTCTATGGTCTGATAGTGAACTCTATGGTCTGATAGTGAACTCTATGGTCTGATAGTGAACTCTATGGTCTGATAGTGAACTCTATGCTCTGATAGTGGACTCTAGGGTCTGATAGTGAACTCTATGCTCTGATAGTGAATTCTATGCTCTGATAGTGGACTCTATGGTCTGATAGTGAACTCTATGGTCTGATAGTGAACTCTATGGTCTGATAGTGAACTCTATGGTCTGATAGTGAACTCTATGGTCTGATAGTGAACAGTACTATGGTCTGATAGTGGACTCTATGGTCTGATTGTGAACTCTATGGTCTGATAGTGAACTCTATGGTCTGATAGTGAACTCTATGGTCTGATAGTGAACTCTATGGTCTGATAGTGAACTCTATGGTCTGATAGTGAACAGTACTATGGTCTGATAGTGGACTCTATGGTCTGATAGTGGACTCTATGGTCTGATAGTGAACTATATGGTCTGATAGTGGACTCTATGGTCTGATAGTGAACAGTACTATGGTCTGATAGTGGACTCTATGGTCTGATAGTGAACTCTATGGTCTGATAGTGAACTCTATGGTCTGATAGTGGACTCTATGGTCTGATAGTGAACAGTACTATGGTCTGATAGTGGACTCTATGGTCTGATAGTGAACTCTATGGTCTGAGAGTGAACTCTATGGTCTGATAGTGAACTCTATGGTCTGATAGTGAACTCTATGCTCCGATAGTGAACTCTATGGTCTGATAGTGAACAGTACTATGGTCTGATAGTGGACTCTATGGTCTGATAGTGAACTCTATGGTCTGATAGTGAACTCCATGCTCCGATAGTGAACTCTATGGTCCGATAGTGAACTCTATGGTCTGATAGTGAACTCTATGGTCTGATAGTGAACTCTATGGTCTGATAGTGAACTCTAAGGTCTGATAGTGAACTCTATGGTCTGATAGTGAACTCTATGGTCTGATAGTGAACTCTATGGTCTGATAGTGAACTCTATGGTCTGATAGTGAACTCTATGGTCTGATAGTGAACTCTATGGTCTGATAGTGAAAGCTCTATGGTCTGATAGGGAACTCTATGGTCTGATAGTGAACTCTATGGTCTGATAGTGAACTCTATGCTCCTGATAGTGAACTATATGGTCTGATAGTGAACTCTATGCTCTGATAGTGAACTCTATGGTCTGATAGTGGACTCTATGGCCTGATAGTGAACTCTATGCTCTGTTTGTGAACTCTATGGACTGATAGTGGACTCTATGCTCTGATTGTGAACTCTATGGTCTGATAGTGGACTCTATGGTCTGATAGTGAACTCTATGGTCTGATAGTGAACTCTATGGTCTGATAGTGAACTCTATGGTCTGATAGTGAACAGTACTATGGTCTGATAGTGGACTCTATGGTCTGATTGTGAACTCTAAGGTCTGATAGTGAACTCTATGGTCTGATAGTGAACTCTATGGTCTGATAGTGAACTCTATGGTCTGATAGTGAACTCTATGGTCTGATAGTGAACTCTATGCTCTGATAGTGAACTATATGGTCTGATAGTGAACTCTATGCTCTGATAGTGAACTCTATGGTCTGATAGTGGACTCTATGGTCTGATAGTGAACTCTATGCTCTGTTTGTGAACTCTATGGACTGATAGTGGACTCTATGCTCTGATTGTGAACTCTATGGTCTGATAGTGGACTCTATGGTCTGATAGTGAACTCTATGGTCTGATAGTGAACTCTATGGTCTGATAGTGAACAGTACTATGGTCTGATAGTGGACTCTATGGTCTGATAGTGAACTCTATGGTCTGATAGTGAACTCTATGCTCCGATAGTGAACTCTATGGTCTGATAGTGAACTCTATGGTCTGATTGTGAACTCTATGGTCTGATAGTGAACTCTATGCTCTGATAGTGAACTCTATGGTCTGATAGTGGACTCTATGGTCTGATAGTGAACTCTATGCTCTGTTTGTGAACTCTATGGACTGATAGTGGACTCTATGCTCTGATTGTGAACTCTATGGTCTGATAGTGGACTCTATGGTCTGATAGTGAACTCTATGGTCTGATAGTGAACTCTATGGTCTGATAGTGAACAGTACTATGGTCTGATAGTGGACTCTATGGTCTGATAGTGAACTCTATGGTCTGATAGTGAACTCTATGCTCCGATAGTGAACTCTATGGTCTGATAGTGAACTCTATGGTCTGATTGTGAACTCTATGGTCTGATAGTGAACTCTATGGTCTGATAGTGAACTCTATGGTCTGATAGTGAACTCTATGGTCTGATAGTGAACTCTATGCTCTGATAGTGGACTCACTCTATGGTCTGATAGTGAACTCTATGGTCTGATAGTGAACTCTATGGTCTGATAGTGAACTCTATGGTCTGATAGTGGACTCTATGGTCTGATAGTGAACTCTATGGTCTGATAGTGAACTCTATGGTCTGATAGTGAACTCTATGGTCTGATAGTGGACTCTATGGTCTGATAGTGAACAGTACTATGGTCTGATAGTGGACTCTATGGTCTGATAGTGAACTCTATGGTCTGATAGTGAACTCTATGGTCTGATAGTGGACTCTATGGTCTGATAGTGAACAGTACTATGGTCTGATAGTGGACTCTATGGTCTGATAGTGAACTCTATGGTCTGATAGTGAACTCTATGCTCCGATAGTGAACTCTATGGTCTGATAGTGAACAGTACTATGGTCTGATAGTGGACTCTATGGTCTGATAGTGGACTCTATGGTCTGATAGTGGACTCTATGGTCTGATAGTGAACTCTATGCTCTGATAGTGAACTCTATGCTCTGATAGTGGACTCTATGGTCTGATAGTGAACTCTATGGTCTGATAGTGAACTCTATGGTCTATGGTCTGATAGTGAACTCTATGGTCTGATAGTGAACTCTATGGTCTATGGTCTGATAGTGAACTCTATGGTCTGATAGTGAACTCTATGCTCTGATAGTGGACTCTATGGTCTGATAGTGAACTCTATGGTCTGATAGTGAACTCTATGGTCTGATAGTGAACTCTATGGTCTGATAGTGAACTCTATGCTCTGATAGTGGACTCTA
The DNA here is from genome assembly GCA_028583405.1 of Pogonophryne albipinna. Taxonomy (NCBI): domain Eukaryota; kingdom Metazoa; phylum Chordata; class Actinopteri; order Perciformes; family Artedidraconidae; genus Pogonophryne; species Pogonophryne albipinna. The sequence continues at coordinate 86,672 of JAPTMU010000137.1, read as the reverse complement.
GGGTCTGATAGTGAACTCTATGCTCTGATAGTGAATTCTATGCTCTGATAGTGGACTCTATGGTCTGATAGTGAACTCTATGGTCTGATAGTGAACTCTATGGTCTGATAGTGAACTCTATGGTCTGATAGTGAACAGTACTATGGTCTGATAGTGGACTCTATGGTCTGATTGTGAACTCTATGGTCTGATAGTGAACTCTATGGTCTGATAGTGAACTCTATGGTCTGATAGTGAACTCTATGGTCTGATAGTGAACTCTATGCTCTGATAGTGAACTATATGGTCTGATAGTGAACTCTATGCTCTGATAGTGAACTCTATGGTCTGATAGTGGACTCTATGGTCTGATAGTGAACTCTATGCTCTGTTTGTGAACTCTATGGACTGATAGTGGACTCTATGCTCTGATTGTGAACTCTATGGTCTGATAGTGGACTCTATGGTCTGATAGTGAACTCTATGGTCTGATAGTGAACTCTATGGTCTGATAGTGAACAGTACTATGGTCTGATAGTGGACTCTATGGTCTGATAGTGAACTCTATGGTCTGATAGTGAACTCTATGCTCCGATAGTGAACTCTATGGTCTGATAGTGAACTCTATGGTCTGATTGTGAACTCTATGGTCTGATAGTGAACTCTATGCTCTGATAGTGAACTCTATGGTCTGATAGTGGACTCTATGGTCTGATAGTGAACTCTATGCTCTGTTTGTGAACTCTATGGACTGATAGTGGACTCTATGCTCTGATTGTGAACTCTATGGTCTGATAGTGGACTCTATGGTCTGATAGTGAACTCTATGGTCTGATAGTGAACTCTATGGTCTGATAGTGAACAGTACTATGGTCTGATAGTGGACTCTATGGTCTGATAGTGAACTCTATGGTCTGATAGTGAACTCTATGCTCCGATAGTGAACTCTATGGTCTGATAGTGAACTCTATGGTCTGATTGTGAACTCTATGGTCTGATAGTGAACTCTATGGTCTGATAGTGAACTCTATGGTCTGATAGTGAACTCTATGGTCTGATAGTGAACTCTATGGTCTGATAGTGAACTCTATGCTCTGATAGTGGACTCACTCTATGGTCTGATAGTGAACTCTATGGTCTGATAGTGAACTCTATGGTCTGATAGTGAACTCTATGGTCTGATAGTGGACTCTATGGTCTGATAGTGAACTCTATGGTCTGATAGTGAACTCTATGGTCTGATAGTGAACTCTATGGTCTGATAGTGGACTCTATGGTCTGATAGTGAACAGTACTATGGTCTGATAGTGGACTCTATGGTCTGATAGTGAACTCTATGGTCTGATAGTGAACTCTATGGTCTGATAGTGGACTCTATGGTCTGATAGTGAACAGTACTATGGTCTGATAGTGAACTCTATGGTCTGATAGTGAACTCTATGGTCTGATAGTGAACTCTATGGTCTGATAGTGGACTCTATGGTCTGATAGTGAACAGTACTATGGTCTGATAGTGGACTCTATGGTCTGATAGTGAACTCTATGGTCTGATAGTGAACTATATGGTCTGATAGTGAACTCTATGCTCTGATAGTGAACTCTATGGTCTGATAGTGGACTCTATGGCCTGATAGTGAACTCTATGCTCTGTTTGTGAACTCTATGGACTGATAGTGGACTCTATGCTCTGATTGTGAACTCTATGGTCTGATAGTGGACTCTATGGTCTGATAGTGAACTCTATGGTCTGATAGTGAACTCTATGGTCTGATAGTGAACTCTATGGTCTGATAGTGAACAGTACTATGGTCTGATAGTGGACTCTATGGTCTGATTGTGAACTCTATGGTCTGATAGTGAACTCTATGGTCTGATAGTGAACTCTATGGTCTGATAGTGAACTCTAAGGTCTGATAGTGAACTCTATGGTCTGATAGTGAACTCTATGGTCTGATAGTGAACTCTATGGTCTGATAGTGAACTCTATGGTCTGATAGTGAACTCTATGCTCTGATAGTGAACTATATGGTCTGATAGTGAACTCTATGCTCTGATAGTGAACTCTATGGTCTGATAGTGGACTCTATGGTCTGATAGTGAACTCTATGCTCTGTTTGTGAACTCTATGGACTGATAGTGGACTCTATGCTCTGATTGTGAACTCTATGGTCTGATAGTGGACTCTATGGTCTGATAGTGAACTCTATGGTCTGATAGTGAACTCTATGGTCTGATAGTGAACAGTACTATGGTCTGATAGTGGACTCTATGGTCTGATAGTGAACTCTATGGTCTGATAGTGAACTCTATGCTCCGATAGTGAACTCTATGGTCTGATAGTGAACTCTATGGTCTGATTGTGAACTCTATGGTCTGATAGTGAACTCTATGCTCTGATAGTGAACTCTATGGTCTGATAGTGGACTCTATGGTCTGATAGTGAACTCTATGCTCTGTTTGTGAACTCTATGGACTGATAGTGGACTCTATGCTCTGATTGTGAACTCTATGGTCTGATAGTGGACTCTATGGTCTGATAGTGAACTCTATGGTCTGATAGTGAACTCTATGGTCTGATAGTGAACAGTACTATGGTCTGATAGTGGACTCTATGGTCTGATAGTGAACTCTATGGTCTGATAGTGAACTCTATGCTCCGATAGTGAACTCTATGGTCTGATAGTGAACTCTATGGTCTGATTGTGAACTCTATGGTCTGATAGTGAACTCTATGGTCTGATAGTGAACTCTATGGTCTGATAGTGAACTCTATGGTCTGATAGTGAACTCTATGGTCTGATAGTGAACTCTATGCTCTGATAGTGGACTCACTCTATGGTCTGATAGTGAACTCTATGGTCTGATAGTGAACTCTATGGTCTGATAGTGAACTCTATGGTCTGATAGTGGACTCTATGGTCTGATAGTGAACTCTATGGTCTGATAGTGAACTCTATGGTCTGATAGTGAACTCTATGGTCTGATAGTGGACTCTATGGTCTGATAGTGAACAGTACTATGGTCTGATAGTGGACTCTATGGTCTGATAGTGAACTCTATGGTCTGATAGTGAACTCTATGGTCTGATAGTGGACTCTATGGTCTGATAGTGAACAGTACTATGGTCTGATAGTGGACTCTATGGTCTGATAGTGAACTCTATGGTCTGATAGTGAACTCTATGCTCCGATAGTGAACTCTATGGTCTGATAGTGAACAGTACTATGGTCTGATAGTGGACTCTATGGTCTGATAGTGGACTCTATGGTCTGATAGTGGACTCTATGGTCTGATAGTGAACTCTATGCTCTGATAGTGAACTCTATGCTCTGATAGTGGACTCTATGGTCTGATAGTGAACTCTATGGTCTGATAGTGAACTCTATGGTCTATGGTCTGATAGTGAACTCTATGGTCTGATAGTGAACTCTATGGTCTATGGTCTGATAGTGAACTCTATGGTCTGATAGTGAACTCTATGCTCTGATAGTGGACTCTATGGTCTGATAGTGAACTCTATGGTCTGATAGTGAACTCTATGGTCTGATAGTGAACTCTATGGTCTGATAGTGAACTCTATGCTCTGATAGTGGACTCTAGGGTCTGATAGTGAACTCTATGCTCTGATAGTGAATTCTATGCTCTGATAGTGGACTCTATGGTCTGATAGTGAACTCTATGGTCTGATAGTGAACTCTATGGTCTGATAGTGAACTCTATGGTCTGATAGTGAACAGTACTATGGTCTGATAGTGGACTCTATGGTCTGATTGTGAACTCTATGGTCTGATAGTGAACTCTATGGTCTGATAGTGAACTCTATGGTCTGATAGTGAACTCTATGGTCTGATAGTGAACTCTATGCTCTGATAGTGAACTATATGGTCTGATAGTGAACTCTATGCTCTGATAGTGAACTCTATGGTCTGATAGTGGACTCTATGGTCTGATAGTGAACTCTATGCTCTGTTTGTGAACTCTATGGACTGATAGTGGACTCTATGCTCTGATTGTGAACTCTATGGTCTGATAGTGGACTCTATGGTCTGATAGTGAACTCTATGGTCTGATAGTGAACTCTATGGTCTGATAGTGAACAGTACTATGGTCTGATAGTGGACTCTATGGTCTGATAGTGAACTCTATGGTCTGATAGTGAACTCTATGCTCCGATAGTGAACTCTATGGTCTGATAGTGAACTCTATGGTCTGATTGTGAACTCTATGGTCTATAGTGAACTCTATGCTCTGATAGTGAACTCTATGGTCTGATAGTGGACTCTATGGTCTGATAGTGAACTCTATGCTCTGTTTGTGAACTCTATGGACTGATAGTGGACTCTATGCTCTGATTGTGAACTCTATGGTCTGATAGTGGACTCTATGGTCTGATAGTGAACTCTATGGTCTGATAGTGAACTCTATGGTCTGATAGTGAACAGTACTATGGTCTGATAGTGGACTCTATGGTCTGATAGTGAACTCTATGGTCTGATAGTGAACTCTATGCTCCGATAGTGAACTCTATGGTCTGATAGTGAACTCTATGGTCTGATTGTGAACTCTATGGTCTGATAGTGAACTCTATGGTCTGATAGTGAACTCTATGGTCTGATAGTGAACTCTATGGTCTGATAGTGAACTCTATGTCTGATAGTGAACTCTATGCTCTGATAGTGGACTCACTCTATGGTCTGATAGTGAACTCTATGGTCTGATAGTGAACTCTATGGTCTGATAGTGAACTCTATGGTCTGATAGTGGACTCTATGGTCTGATAGTGAACTCTATGGTCTGATAGTGAACTCTATGGTCTGATAGTGAACTCTATGGTCTGATAGTGGACTCTATGGTCTGATAGTGAACAGTACTATGGTCTGATAGTGGACTCTATGGTCTGATAGTGAACTCTATGGTCTGATAGTGAACTCTATGGTCTGATAGTGGACTCTATGGTCTGATAGTGAACAGTACTATGGTCTGATAGTGACTCTATGGTCTGATAGTGAACTCTATGGTCTGATAGTGAACTCTATGCTCGATAGTGAACTCTATGGTCTGATAGTGAACAGTACTATGGTCTGATAGTGGACTCTATGGTCTGATAGTGGACTCTATGGTCTGATAGTGGACTCTATGGTCTGATAGTGAACTCTATGCTCTGATAGTGAACTCTATGCTCTGATAGTGGACTCTATGGTCTGATAGTGAACTCTATGGTCTGATAGTGAACTCTATGGTCTATGGTCTGATAGTGAACTCTATGGTCTGATAGTGAACTCTATGGTCTATGGTCTGATAGTGAACTCTATGGTCTGATAGTGAACTCTATGCTCTGATAGTGGACTCTATGGTCTGATAGTGAACTCTATGGTCTATAGTGAACTCTCATGGTCTGATAGTTGAACTCTATGGTCTGATAGTGAACTCTATGGCTCTGATAGTGGACTCTAGGGTCTGATAGTGAACTCTATGCTCTGATAGTGAATTCTATGCTCTGATAGTGACTCTATTGTCTGATTAGTGAACTCTATGGTTCTGATAGTGAACTGCTATTCGGTCTTATAGTGAACTCTATGGTCTGATAGTGAACAGTGACTATGGTCTGATAGTGGACTCTATGGTCTGATGTGAACTCTATGTTGACTTAGTGAACTCTATGGTCTGATAGTGAACTCTTGGTCTGATAGTGAACTCCTATGGTCTGATAGTGAACTCTATGTCTGATAGTGAACAAGTACTATGGTCTGACTAGTGGAACTCTATGGTCTGATAGTGAACTCTATGGTCGGATAGTGAACTCTATGGTCTGATAGTGAACTCTATTGTCTGATAGTGAACATCTATGGTTCTGATAGTGGAACTCTATGCTCTGATAGTGAACTCTATGGTCTGATAGTGAACTCTATGGTCTGATAGTGGACTCTATGGTCTGATAGTGAACAGTACTATGGTCTGATCGGTGGAACTCTATGGTCTGATAGTGAACTCTATGTCTGAGATGTGGACCTCTATGGTCTGATAGTGAACTCTATGGTCTGATAGTGAACTCTATGGCTCTGATAGTGAACTCTATGGTCTGATAGTGAACAGTACTATGGTCTGATAGTGGACTCTATGGTCTGATAGTGAACTCTATGGTCTGATAGTGAACTCCTATGCTCGATAGTGAACTCCTATGGTCTGATAGTGAACTCTATGGTCTGATTAGTGAACTCTATGGTCTGATAGTGAACTCTATGGTCTGATAGTGAACTCTAAGTGTCTGATAGTGAACTCTATGGTCTGATAGTGAACTCTATGGTCTGATAGTGAACTCTATGGTCTGATAGTGAACTCTATGGTCTGATAGTGAACTCTATGGTCTGATAGTGGAACTCTATGGTCTGATAGTGAACTCTATGGTCTGATAGTGAACTCTAATGGTCTGATAGTGAACTCTAATGGTCTGATAGTGAACTCTATGGTCTGATAGGGACTCTATGGTCTGATAGTGAACTCTATGCTCGTTTGTGAACTCTATGGACTGATAGTGGACTCTATGCTCTGATTGTGAACTCTATGGTCTGATAGTGACTCTATGGTCTGATAGTGAACTCTATGGTCTGATAGTGAACTCTATGGTCTGATAGTGAACAGTACTATGGTCTGATAGTGGACTCTATGGTCTGATTGTGAACTCTATGGTCTGATAGTGAACTCTATGGTCTGATAGTGAACTCTATGCTCTGTTTGTGAACTCTATGGACTGATAGTGGACTCTATGCTCTGATTGTGAACTCTATGGTCTGATAGTGGACTCTATGGTCTGATAGTGAACTCTATGGTCTGATAGTGAACTCTATGGTCTGATAGTGAACAGTACTATGGTCTGATAGTGGACTCTATGGTCTGATAGTGAACTCTATGGTCTGATAGTGAACTCTATGCTCCGATAGTGAACTCTATGGTCTGATAGTGAACTCTATGGTCTGATTGTGAACTCTATGGTCTGATAGTGAACTCTATGCTCTGATAGTGAACTCTATGGTCTGATAGTGGACTCTATGGTCTGATAGTGAACTCTATGCTCTGTTTGTGAACTCTATGGACTGATAGTGGACTCTATGCTCTGATTGTGAACTCTATGGTCTGATAGTGGACTCTATGGTCTGATAGTGAACTCTATGGTCTGATAGTGAACTCTATGGTCTGATAGTGAACAGTACTATGGTCTGATAGTGGACTCTATGGTCTGATAGTGAACTCTATGGTCTGATAGTGAACTCTATGCTCTGATAGTGAACTCTATGGTCTGATAGTGAACTCTATGGTCTGATTGTGAACTCTATGGTCTGATAGTGAACTCTATGGTCTGATAGTGAACTCTATGGTCTGATAGTGAACTCTATGGTCTGATAGTGGAACTCTATGGTCTGATAGTGAACTCTATGGTCTGATAGTGAACTCTATGGTCTGATAGTGAACTCTATGGTCTGATAGTGGACTCTATGGTCTGATAGTGAACTCTATGGTCTGATAGTGAACTCTATGGTCTGATAGTGAACTCTATGGTCTGATAGTGGACTCTATGGTCTGATAGTGAACAGTACTATGGTCTGATAGTGGACTCTATGGTCTGATAGTGAACTCTATGGTCTGATAGTGAACTCTATGGTCTGATAGTGAACTCTATGGTCTGATAGTGAACAGTACTATGGTCTGATAGTGGACTCTATGGTCTGATAGTGAACTCTATGGTCTGATAGTGAACTCTATGGTCTGATAGTGAACTCTATGGTCTGATAGTGAACTCTATGCTCCTGATAGTGAACTCTATGGTCTGATAGTGAACAGTACTATGGTCTGATAGTGGACTCTATGGTCTGATAGTGAACTCTATGGTCTGATAGTGAACTCCATGCTCCGATAGTGAACTCTATGGTCCGATAGTGAACTCTATGGTCTGATAGTGAACTCTATGGTCTGATAGTGAACTCTATGGTCTGATAGTGAACTCTAAGGTCTGATAGTGAACTCTATGGTCTGATAGTGAACTCTATGGTCTGATAGTGAACTCTATGGTCTGATAGTGAACTCTATGGTCTGATTGTGAACTCTATGGTCTGATAGTGAACTCTATGGTCTGATAGTGAACTCTATGGTCTGATAGTGAACAGTACTATGGTCTGATAGTGGACTCTATGGTCTGATAGTGAACTCTATGGTCTGATAGTGAACTCTATGCTCCGATAGTGAACTCTATGGTCTGATAGTGAACTCTATGGTCTGATTGTGAACTCTATGGTCTGATAGTGAACTCTATGGTCTGATAGTGAACTCTATGGTCTGATAGTGAACTCTATGGTCTGATAGTGAACTCTATGCTCTGATAGTGGACTCACTCTATCGTCTGATAGTGAACTCTATGGTCTGATAGTGAACTCTATGGTCTGATAGTGAACTCTATGCTCTGATAGTGAACTCTATGGTCTGATAGTGAACTCTATGGTCTGATAGTGAACTCTATGGTCTGATAGTGAACTCTATGGTCTGATAGTGAACTCTATGGTCTGATAGTGGACTCTATGGTCTGATAGTGAACTCTATGGTCTGATAGTGAACTCTATGGTCTGATAGTGAACTCTATGGTCTGATAGTGAACTCTATGGTCTGATAGTGGACTCTATGGTCTGATAGTGAACAGTACTATGGTCTGATAGTGGACTCTATGGTCTGATAGTGAACTCTATGGTCTGATAGTGAACTCTATGGTCTGATAGTGGACTCTATGGTCTGATAGTGAACAGTACTATGGTCTGATAGTGGACTCTATGGTCTGATAGTGAACTCTATGGTCTGATAGTGAACTCTATGGTCTGATAGTGAACTCTATGGTCTGATAGTGAACTCTATGCTCCGATAGTGAACTCTATGGTCTGATAGTGAACAGTACTATGGTCTGATAGTGGACTCTATGGTCTGATAGTGAACTCTATGGTCTGATAGTGAACTCCATGCTCCGATAGTGAACTCTATGGTCCGATAGTGAACTCTATGGTCTGATAGTGAACTCTATGGTCTGATAGTGAACTCTATGGTCTGATAGTGAACTCTAAGGTCTGATAGTGAACTCTATGGTCTGATAGTGAACTCTATGGTCTGATAGTGAACTCTATGGTCTGATAGTGAACTCTATGGTCTGATTGTGAACTCTATGGTCTGATAGTGAACTCTATGGTCTGATAGTGAACTCTATGGTCTGATAGTGAACAGTACTATGGTCTGATAGTGGACTCTATGGTCTGATAGTGAACTCTATGGTCTGATAGTGAACTCTATGCTCCGATAGTGAACTCTATGGTCTGATAGTGAACTCTATGGTCTGATTGTGAACTCTATGGTCTGATAGTGAACTCTATGGTCTGATAGTGAACTCTATGGTCTGATAGTGAACTCTATGGTCTGATAGTGAACTCTATGCTCTGATAGTGGACTCACTCTATCGTCTGATAGTGAACTCTATGGTCTGATAGTGAACTCTATGGTCTGATAGTGAACTCTATGCTCTGATAGTGAACTCTATGGTCTGATAGTGAACTCTATGGTCTGATAGTGGACTCTATGGTCTGATAGTGAACAGTACTATGGTCTGATAGTGAACTCTATGGTCTGATAGTGAACAGTACTATGTCCAGTTAAAAAGCGTCTTAAAGTCGTTAGAGGACCACTAAGAGACGTGTGGATTTGGAATATAAACATGACTAAACCTCAGGAACGCGGATCAGAGCTGGAGTTCACTGTGTTAGACGAGGTGGAGGTGGAACTGTGTACTTGAAGATACCTGAAGGAAAATATGAACCGCTTCTGGATAGTGCTGCGTACCGGTACGCCGAACCGGTACTGGACTTGTAATAAGTTTCGGTTCAAGTCCGGTTAAAACCGGAACGTCGGGAACCGGTACTTGGACTCGCAAAAAAACTAGCACTTACGTATTTCTCCTTTTTGTTCTAAACCATCTAAAACCTTTAGATCGAGAAGTTTGCGCTGAGAAAAGACGAAAAACATCGTGTCGGCTTCTGATATGGCGGCCATTACTGAACTCACGAAGTCTCGCAAAATATCGCAACTGCTCGCGAGATCTGTGTGACGTCAAGGGAAGCTAGCGATGTGATTGGCTTAGACATAGTGTCTTGAGTCTTGACAGTCCACAGTCTCCTCACTGTCCGAGTGACATAGATGATAGATGCTCAAGTTAACTATGTATGACATTTGTATCAAAATGGTATGTATGTACATCACTATGTATACACATGTACTGTATAATGTACACATGTAGAGTTGTAGAAAAGACATGGTGTACAGACAGTACACTCTGACTGTTCAGTCACTACAGTGTGTACTGTTTAGTAGGTGTGTAACAGTGTAATGCGTATAGTCTAATCTACACTTTAGGCTCAGTCAGCTCAGGGACTGTTTGGTTACTTTAGTTTGGTAAATAAAAGACATGTTTGAACTTTGTAGTAGTTCACTGTAGTTGCTGTCATAAGTCATTTGTAGACTAAGTGGCAAAAAGTGTGTTTATTACATTTGTACTTTGTAGAGAAATGTAGACACAAGTTGGAAGGGAGGACTTATAAGTCCGGACCTGAACCTGAACCTCTGGACTTGAGTCCGGACCTGAACCTGAACCTCTGGACTTGAGTCCGGACCTGAAACTGAACCTCTGGACTTGAGTCCGGACCTGAACCTGAACCTCTGGACTTGAGTCCGGACCTGAAACTGAACCTCTGGACTTGAGTCCGGACCTGAACCTGAACCTCTGGACTTGAGTCCGGACCTGAAACTGAACCTCTGGACTTGAGTCCGGACCTGAAACTGAACCTCTGGACTTGAGTCCGGACCTGAACCTGAATGTGAGTCCAGGTACGCAGCACTACTTCTGGAGGTAAAATCAGTTCCTGGTTGTTCATAAAAAGAGAACAGGATCGGGCGCTGGAGCAGAATGAAGCCCAAAGGCAGAGCCTGCAGATTCAGAGAGAACCGGGTCTGGGCCCTCATTCCCAATGTCAGACCATGGGAAACGTCTAGGGCCGAAATGACGTCAAGGAAGCTGTAGTTCCACCGTTTGGTCAGGAACCTGCTTCAGGGGGAGAACCTCCTGGGGGGTTACATGCAGTCACCGTGAATATATAAACCTGAACTGTGTCACCTGACGGACAAAGTGTGTGTGTGTGTGTGTGTGTGAGACCACACCCCACTCACACTGAGGGTAAAGGTTGAGTCCACATCTCCATGCCCTGATTGGCTGCTGGGTGTCTCGTATGTTATTAAATAGTTCTTCATCGTTCTGCAGACGCTTGTTTACTTCAGAAAATGTCACATTCTTTACACACACACACACACACACACACACACACACACACACACACACACACACACACACACACACACACACACACACACACACACACACACACACACACACACACACACACACACACACACACACACACACACACACAGATAGACACACACACACACAGACAGACAGACAGACAGACAGACAGACAGACAGACAGACAAACAACAAAGCATCACAAAAATATCTGAATGTCTTTACGAAATTGAAAAAAGCCAAAAATATTTTCTGAAAAAAACGTTTATCTTTTAAAAAGATCTTTTGAAAAATAACTGAAAAAGTCACAAAAATGAAAAAAGAGAATTCAGTATCTTTGAATCTTTGAAACATTTTAAACATGTTGTCACTGACGTCATCAGCCTCTGTTTTATTATGACTGATCTGTCACATGACCGGAATGCACCCTCCTGCCCTCTGATTGGCCGGCGGGTTTAATGATTGAGGATTTTTTGTTTCTCACAGAACAGGGCGTGTGTGTGTGTGTGTGTATGTGTGTATGTGTGTGTGTGTGTCTTACATTCCTGGCGGGATGGGTGTGTAAGAGACAAACGGGGGGTTGGCTGCATTCCAGTGTACCCTCACCTGCACACACACACACACACACACACACACACACACACACACACACACACACACACACACACACACACACACACACACACACACACACACACACACACACACACACACACACACACACACACACACACACACACACACACACACACACACACACACACACACACACACACACACACACACACACACACACACACACACACACACACACCTGCGGCTCAGGTGTTTGCTCTTAAAGGGCCAGCAGCGTTTTCTCTCCAGTGAAACTTCGTCTCGGTGTTTTTTGACGAGACGTTCTGATGAAAAGCATAATAATTACTTTACTATATTTAATTTCTTATTGCAGAGTTCCTCATTCTGTTTTTAATGAATACAAAAAATGGTTACAAATACATTCCATTCATTAAACTAATTGTGTTAATTAAGTTAACTGTAGTACACAACATTACCATACATTATATTATATTTAGCATTATATTTGTTATTTGTTTGTTAAACATTAAATATATTTGTATGATTGTCTATAATTGTATTTATTCTTATTACCTGCAGGACGAGCGCTCGTGAACATTTAAAACCATCCCATAATAATCACCATTAATATCACATAACCAATATTTACGAGGATACAACGCATTTCACTTTAACTAAACCTGATCAATAAAAACAAATATTAATAAAACCTTTATTTAAATGTATTATTAATTGATGAAGTATCTTTAAGTGATTCATAGCGAGCAGCGTTCATATGAAGCAGAGAACTCATTGCAGAACCCTATTGTTCTGGAGACAGGAAACACACACACACACACACACACACACACAGGGTATGATGTCAGCGGGGGAGGGGCTTACAGCAGGAAGAGCAGAGACTTCCCTTTATTCACAGTACTGAGACTAGTGAGTGTGTGTGTGTGTGTGTGTGTGTGTGTGTGTGTGTGTGTGTGTGTGTGTGTGTGTGTGTGTGTGTGTGTGTGTGATATAGAGCAGCAAAACTGCTTTGAATTGTTTCTTTTAAAAAGGACTTATTTTATTATTTTACAGAAAAGGGATTATTTTATTATTGTTTTAGACATCGGTGTTACTGGGAAGCTCTGCAAGTGGACAGCCAAGGACGTCATCAAGCCCCGCCCACTCAAGTAGAGTGGGCGGGGCTTGACAATCAGTGAGGAGCTCCGAACCTCTCCAAAACATCAGAGGCTTTTAGTGTGAAAGAGTGAGGCTTTTAGTGTGAAAGAGTGAGGCTTTTAGTGTGAAAGAGTGAGGCTTTTAGTGTGAAAGAGTGAGGCTTTTAGTGTGAAAGAGTGAGGCTTTTAGTGTGAAAGGGTGAGGCTTTTAGTGTGAAAGAGTGAGGCTTTTAGTGTGAAAGAGTGAGGCTTTTACTGTGAAAGAGTGAGGCTTTTACTGTGAAAGAGTGAGGCTTTTAGTGTGAAAGAGTGAGGCTTTTAGTGTGAAAGAGTGAGGCTTTTACTGTGAAAGGGTGAGGCTTTTAGTGTGAAAGAGTGAGGCTTTTAGTGTGAAAGTGTGAGGCTTTTAGTGTGAAAGAGTGAGGCTTTTACTGTGAAAGGGTGAGGCTTTTAGTGTGAAAGAGTGAGGCTTTTAGTGTGAAAGAGTGAGGCTTTTACTGTGAAAGAGTGAGGCTTTTACTGTGAAAGAGTGAGGCTTTTAGTGTGAAAGAGTGAGGCTTTTACTGTGAAAGAGTGAGGCTTTTAGTGTGAAAGAGTGAGGCTTTTAGTGTGAAAGAGTGAGGCTTTTACTGTGAAAGAGTGAGGCTTTTAGTGTGAAAGAGTGAGGCTTTTAGTGTGAAAGAGTGAGGCTTTTAGTGTGAAAGAGTGAGGCTTTTAGTGTGAAATGGTGAGGCTTTTAGTGTGAAAGAGTGAGGCTTTTACTGTGAAAGAGTGAGGCTTTTAGTGTGAAAGAGTGAGGCTTTTACTGTGAAAGAGTGAGGCTTTTAGTGTGAAAGAGTGAGGCTTTTAGTGTGAAAGAGTGAGGCTTTTAGTGTGAAAGGGTGAGGCTTTTACTGTGAAAGAGTGAGGCTTTTAGTGTGAAAGAGTGAGGCTTTTAGTGTGAAAGAGTGAGGCTTTTAGTGTGAAAGGGTGAGGCTTTTAGTGTGAAAGAGTGAGGCTTTTACTGTGAAAGGGTGAGGCTTTTAGTGTGAAAGAATGAGGCTTTTACTGTGAAAGAGTGAGGCTTTTAGTGTGAAAGAGTGAGGCTTTTACTGTGAAAGAGTGAGGCTTTTAGTGTGAAAGAGTGAGGCTTTTAGTGTGAAAGAGTGAGGCTTTTAGTGTGAAAGAGTGAGGCTTTTACTGTGAAAGTGTGAGGCTTTTAGTGTGAAAGAGTGAGGCTTTTACTGTGAAAGAGTGAGGCTTTTAGTGTGAAAGAGTGATGCTTTTAGTGTGAAAGGGTGAGGCTTTTAGTGTGAAAGAGTGAAGCTTTTACTGTGAAAGGGTGAGGCTTTTAGTGTGAAAGAGTGAGGCTTTTAGTGTGAAAGGGTGAGGCTTTTACTGTGAAAGAGTGAGGCTTTTAGTGTGAAAGGGTGAGGCTTTTAGTGTGAAAGAGTGAGGCTTTTAGTGTGAAAGGGTGAGGCTTTTACTGTGAAAGGGTGAGGCTTTTACTGTGAAAGAGTGAGGCTTTTAGTGTGAAAGAGTGAGGCTTTTAGTGTGAAAGGGTGAGGCTTTTAGTGTGAAAGAGTGAGGCTTTTAGTGTGAAAGGGTGAGGCTTTTACTGTGAAAGGGTGAGGCTTTTACTGTGAAAGAGTGAGGCTTTTAGTGTGAAAGAGTGAGGCTTTTACTGTAACAGGGTGATGCAGAGGTGAAGAGGAGGACAGGTGAGTGAGAGCTGATTAGCATGTGTTAGCATGTTAGCTGCAGGAGGGCCTGTTCTGACAGGAAGTCACATTCCTCTGATCCTCCTGGAGAGTGTTCAGAGGGAGGAGATCTGCTTCTGGAGTGAAAGTAGTCGTTGTGCTGATTGGTCCATTTCAGAATAATATATCTGATATGTTTTATAATGATTGATCATGAAAGTGTTCTCAAAGCTGGTGAAGGTGCAGCTAGTCTGAATGGCTTTGTAGACTGCAGGGTAGCTGGTGAAGGTGCAGCTAGTCTGAATGGCTTTGTAGACTGCAGGGTAGCTGGTGAAGGTGCAGCTAGTCTGAATGGCTTTGTAGACTGCAGGGTAGCTGGTGAAGGAGCAGCTAGTCTGAATGGCTTTGTAGACTGCAGGGTAGCTGGTGAAGGAGCAGCTAGTCTGAATGACTTTGTAGACTGCAGGGTAGCTGGTGAAGGTGCAGCTAGTCTGAATGGCTTTGTAGACTGCAGGGTAGCTGGTGAAGGAGCAGCTAGTCTGAATGGCTTTGTAGACTGCAGGGTAGCTGGTGAAGGTGCAGCTAGTCTGAATGGCTTTGTAGACTGCAGGGTAGCTGGTGAAGGTGCAGCTAGTCTGAATGGCTTTGTAGACTGCAGGGTAGCTGGTGAAGGTGCAGCTAGTCTGAATGGCTTTGTAGACTGCAGGGTAGCTGGTGAAGGTGCAGCTAGTTTGAATGGCTTTGTAGACTGCAGGGTAGCTGGTGGATTTACTCCAGGTGGAACTAAAGTCTGATTCAACACTTGGTTAGATTTACCATCATTCATCCAGATCTGAGAAGTAACTAAAGGTATTAATACATGTAGTGGAGGAAAAGTACACCATGTACCTCTGAACTGTAGTGGAGGAAAAGTACACCATGTACCTCTGAACTGTAGAGGAGTAGAAGTACACCATGTACCTCTGAACTGTAGTGAGTAGAAGTACACCATGTACCTCTGAACTGTAGTGAGTAGAAGTACACCATGTACCTCTGAACTGTAGTGGAGTAGAAGTACACTATGTACCTCTGAACTGTAGTGAGTAGAAGTACACCATGTACCTCTGAACTGTAGTGAGTAGAAGTACACCATGTACCTCTGAACTGTAGTGAGTAGAAGTACACCATGTACCTCTGAACTGTAGTGGAGTAGAAGTACACCATGTACCTCTGAACTGTAGTGAGTAGAAGTACACCATGTACCTCTGAACTGTAGTGAGTAGAAGTACACCATGTACCTCTGAACTGTAGTGGAGTAGAAGTACACCATGTACCTCTGAACTGTAGTGAGTAGAAGTACACCATGTACCTCTGAACTGTAGTGAGTAGAAGTACACCATGTACCTCTGAACTGTAGTGGAGTAGAAGTACACCATGTACCTCTGAACTGTAGTGAGTAGAAGTACACCATGTACCTCTGAACTGTAGTGGAGTAGAAGTACACCATGTACCTCTGAACTGTAGTAGAGTAGAAGTACACCATGTACCTCTGAACTGTAGTAGAGTAGAAGTACACCATGTACCTCTGAACTGTAGTAGAGTAGAAGTACACCATGTACCTCTGAACTGTAGTGGAGTAGAAGTACACCATGTATCTCTGAACTGTAGTAGAAGTACACAGAAGCAAAACATGGAAACACTCAAGTAAAGTACAAGTACCTCACAATTGTACTCGTTGACTTCACTGATGTGTTTCTGAGACTCAGATCAGAACTGAGGAACAAAACGTTGCTCTGTGGCCGGATATCCTGAGACATGGGAACATTAGAGTGGGTTCCATTGAGAGGTTCTACTGTGGCAGTATTAGAGAACCCTCACCAACAGAACAGCATGAGGGAACCCTCACCAACCGAACGGCATTAGAGAACCTTCACCAACAAAACAGCGTTAGAGAACCCTCACCAACAGAACAGCATTAGAGAACCCTCACCAACAACACAGCGTTAGAGAACCCTCACCAACAGAACAGTGTTAGAGAACCCTCACCAACAGAACAGCATTAGAGAACCCTCACCAACAGAACAGCGTTAGAGAACCCTCACCAACAGAACAGCATTAGAGAACCCTCACCAACAACACAGCGTGAGAGAACCCTCACCAACAGAACAGTGTTAGAGAACCCTCACCAACAGAACAGCATTAGAGAACCCTCACCAACAGAACAGCGTGAGAGAACCCTCACCAACAGAACAGCATTAGAGAACCCTCACCAACAGAACAGCATTAGAGAACCCTCACCAACAGAACAGCGTTAGAGAACCTTCACCAACAGAACAGCATTAGAGAACCCTCACCAACAGAACAGCATTAGAGAACCCTCACTAACAGAACAGCATTAGAGAACCCTCACCAACAGAACAGCATTAGAGAACCTTCACCAACAGAACAGCATTAGAGAACCCTCACCAACAGAACATCATGAGAGAACCCTCACCAACAGAACAGCGTTAGAGAACCCTCACCAACAGAACAGCATTAGAGAACCCTCACCAACAGAACATCATGAGAGAACCCTCACCAACAGAACAGCGTTAGAGAACCCTCACCAACAGAACAGCATTAGAGAACCCTCACCAACAGAACAGCATTAGAGAACCCTGACCAACAGAACAGCATTAGAGAACCCTCACCAACAGAACAGCGTTAGAAAACCCTCACCAACAGAACAGCGTTAGAGAACCCTCACCAACAGAACATCATGAGAGAACCCTCACCAACAGAACAGCATTAGAGAACCCTCACCAACAGAACATCATTACAGAACCCTCACCAACAACACAGCGTTAGAGAACCCTCACCAACAGAACAGCGTTAGAGAACCCTCACCAACAGAACAGACAGAACAGCATTAGAGAACCCTCACCAACAACACAGCGTTAGAGAACCCTCACCAACAGAACAGCGTTAGAGAACCCTGACCAAAAGAACAGCGTTAGAGAACCCTCACCAACATAACAGCGTTAGAGAACCTGACCAACAGAACAGCGTTAGAGAACCCTCACCAACAGAACAGCGTTAGAGAACCCTCACCAACAGAAGAGCATTAGAGAACCCTCACCAACAGAACAGCATTAGAGAACCCTCACCAACAGAACATCATTAGAGAACCCTCACCAACAACACAGCGTTAGAGAACCCTCACCAACAACACAGCGTTAGAGAACCCTCACCAACAGAACAGCGTTAGAGAACCCTCACCAACAACACAGCATTAGAGAACCCTGACCAACAGAACAGCATTAGAGAACCCTCACCAACAACACAGCGTTAGAGAACCCTCACCAACAGAACAGCATTAGAGAACCCTCACCAACAGAACAGCATTAGAGAACCCTCACCAACAGAAGAGCATTAGAGAACCCTCACCAACAGAACAGCGTTAGAGAACCCTGACCAACAGAACAGCGTTAGAGAACCCTGACCAACAGAACAGCGTTAGAGAACCCTCACCAACAGAACAGCGTTAGAGAACCCTCACCAACAGAAGAGCGTTAGAGAACCCTCACCAACAACACAGCGTTAGAGAACCCTCACCAACAGAAGAGCGTTAGAGAACCCTCACCAACAGAACAGCGTTAGAGAACCCTCACCAACAGAACAGCGTTAGAGAACCCTCACCAACAGAAGAGCGTTCGAGAAACCTCACCAACAGAACAGCGTTAGACAACCCTCACCAACAGAACAGCGTTAGAGAACCCTCACCAACAGAACAGCGTTAGAGAACCCTGACCAACAGAACAGCATGAGAGAACCCTTGTGTTTTTATATCTGCACCTGTCGGACACCGTAGGTTTAATGTAAAGACAAAAGCTCAGAAATTATTTTGTTATAAAAATATCTAAATATTGATCTGCTGTATTTCAGGAGGCTGCTGATGACCCCATGTGACCTCTGACCTCTGACCTCACCTTCAGACTCAACTGCCCGTCCACCTGAGGGGGGCGGGGCCTGAGGAGCCTCACCATGGAAACCACCTCCTCGCTGCTCGGCAGAGGTGAGACCAACGATTATTTGTTTGTTTTGTTTGAGACTCTGACGTCCTTTTGAATGCAGATGTGCCGAATTCAAGTTTTTTATAACACTCTGACCCATGTGTCCGCGGTACGCACAAAAACGGGAGAGACGAGAAACTGCGACCCCGTTGGCAGAAGGAAGAATGGAGAGAAATGTGTGGAAAGAATACCATGAATAAAATGTTACCTCTCATTTATCATATATGAAGAATTACTTTGCAAAACTTGATTAAAGCTGATCTTAAAATGATGAAGCAAAGCCTGTGTGAGACTCCTCAGCGCTCACACACACATCACCTGGAGAACACACACACACACATCACCTGGAGAACACACACACACACATCACCTGGAGAACACACACACACACACAACCTGGAGAACACACACACACACAACCTGGAGAACACACACACACACATCACCTGGAGAACACACACACACACAACCTGGAGAACACACACACACACATCACCTGGAGAACACACACACACACATCACCTGGAGAACACACACACACACATCACCTGGAGAAATACATAAATACGGATATGTTATTGATCACCCCTCGATGATGTTCTCTTGTTATGACATGTTTTCTCATGAATGATGCGGTGAGCAGGAGGACAGGATTACGTCTGAACTGACGCCGTGTTGCTTTTCTATAGGTTGTTGATACGAGCATGGTTTTATATACTATCACGTTTAATCGTGTTTTATGCCGTTTGCTAAGACTTGATAAGTTGCTCGTAAAACACAGGAGGTCTGGAAGCTAAGAACACCATGTGGTAAACTGTACAGCTGATATAACACATTAGTTGTATTTCCTTTAACTGGTGGATATAGAGTTGCTGCTCATTTCTCTAAATGCACTTCGAGGACCGAGGATCGAGCGTCGAGGAGGCTCTCTGGAGGAGCTCTAACCGAGGAGAGAGGAGAGAGGAGAGAGGAGGCTCTCTGGAGGAGCTCTAACCGAGGAGAGAGGAGGCTCTCTGGAGGATCTCTAACCGAGGAGAGAGGAGAGAGGAGAGAGGAGAGAGGAGGCTCTCTGGAGGAGCTCTAACCGAGGAGAGAGGAGGCTCTCTGGAGGAGCTCTAACCGAGGAGAGAGGAGAGAGGAGGCTCCCTGGAGGAGCTCTAACCGAGGAGAGAGGAGAGAGGAGGCTCTCTGGAGGAGCTCTAACCGAGGAGAGAGGAGGCTCGGAGGAGCTATAACTGAGGAGAGAGGAGAGAGGAGGCTCTCTGGAGGAGCTCTAACCGAGGAGAGAGGAGAGAGGAGGCTCTCTGGAGGAGCTATAACCGAGGAGAGAGGACAGAGGAGGCTCTCTGGAGGAGCTCTAACCGAGGAGAGAGGAGAGAGGAGAGAGGAGGCTCTCTGGAGGAGCTATAACCGAGGAGAGAGGAGAGAGGAGGGAGGAGAGAGGAGGCTCTCTGGAGGAGCTATAACCGAGGAGAGAGGAGAGAGGAGGCTCTCTGGAGGAGCTCTAACCGAGGAGAGAGAAGAGAGGAGGGAGGAGAGAGGAGGCTCTCTGGAGGAGCTCTAACGGAGGAGACACTGATGCATCCTCCACGGTCCTCCACGGCTCCACGGATGCATTTCCGGCAACAAAGATGTTTCAAAGAGTCGTGACTCACGGCCGGACTGATCTCAGCCAATCACAGCTCTGCATCCCCTGGATATTACTTTAGTAACTGCTCTCATGGTGACTCGATGTTTCCAGAGAGAACAGCTGAGAGGTCCGTGCAGAAAGCAGAGCATGTTTCCAGAGAGAACAGCTGAGAGGTCCGTGCAGAAAGCAGAGCATGTTTCCAGAGAGAACAGCTGAGAGGTCCGTGCAGAAAGCAGAGCAGTGTGTATAATATATATCACTCAGTAGAACAGGCCTACTCTCTTTGCTTTAGTTTAGTAGATATCTACAAACAAAGAGTCCAGATGTTTCTAAGACCATTTAGTGCTTCACAATATAAAATACACAACGGCTGTTAGGCGTGTGTGTGTGTGTGTGTGTGTGTGTGTGTGTGTGTGTGTGTGTGTGTGTGTGTGTGTGTGTGTGTGTGTGTGTGTGTGTGTGTGTGTGTGTGTGTGTGTGTGTGTGTGTGTGTGTGTGTGTGTGTGTGTGTGTGTGTGTGTGTGTGTGTGTGGTACAACGCCACCTCGTCCTTCACCACCGAACAGTGCAACTCCTTCCTCTCGTTTTTCCAAAGCAAAATCAGCAACATTTACAGCAATCTGACACCCTCATCAGCACCCCCCACCTCCCCTCCTGGCTCCCCCCCCTTCACCTCACAGCCCCTGTCCCACTTCTCCCCTGTGACCCCCATGCAACTGTCCGACTTCATGACTGGAATTAACTCCACCTGCACACTTGACCCAATGCCCTCCAAATGTGTTAAAGAGAGCCTCCCTGCCATCTCCCAACTCATTGCCACCATCATTAACTCCTCCCTCAGATCTGGATCAGTTCCCCCCTCTCTCAAACTGGCTGCTGTCACACCCATTCTCAAAAGACCTGGACTCACACCTGACATCATGTCCAACTTCCGGCCCATCTCAAATCTCCCCTTTCTGTCAAAAATACTTGAACGTGTCGTTGTCTCACAACTTAAAGCCCACCTCAGCTCCAATGATCTCTTTGAGCCATTTAAATCCGGTTTCCGATCAAAACACAGCACCGAAACAGCTCTTCTCAAAATCACAAACGACCTCCTCCTCTCCTCTGACTCCGGCAACCTTAACATCCTCATCCTCCTCGACCTCACCGCAGCATTCAACACCATCAACCACGCCATCTTGCTGTCCCTCCTCGAATCATCACTCAACATCACCGACACTGCACTCTCCTGGCTGAAATCCTACCTCACCGACAGACATCAGTTTATCAACATCAACAACTGCACCTCCTCCACTGCTCCTCTGTCCCAAGGCGTCCCCCAGGGTTCGGTGCTTGGCCCCCTCCTCTTCATCCTCTACATGCTCCCCCTTGGCAAAATAATTAGTCGCCACAACCTTCAATTTCACTGCTACGCCGATGACATCCAACTTTATATCTCAACAAAAACCATCACCCCCACAACACACTCCACTCTCACCAACTGTCTCTCAGGAATA
>JAPTMU010000137.1:50841-58341 GCA_028583405.1 Pogonophryne albipinna | reverse complement strand
CTACTTTAAAGAGTCCTCTCCAGCTGATGTTCAGGTGTATATCAGTATGTAGTGTCTCTACTTTAAAGAGTCCTCTCCTCTGATGTTCAGGTGTATATCAGTATGTAGTGTTTCTACTTTAAAGAGTCCTCTCCTGCTGATGTTCAGGTGTATATCAGTATGTAGAGTCTCTACTTTAAAGAGTCCTCTCCTGCTGATGTTCAGGTGTATATCAGTATGTAGTGTCTCTACTTTAAAGAGTCCTCTCCTGCTGATGTTCAGGTGTATATCAGTATGTAGTGTCTCTACTTTAAAGAGTCCTCTCCTGCTGATGTTCAGGTGTATATCAGTATGTAGATGTCTCTACTTTAAAGAGTCCTCTCCTGCTGATGTTCAGGTGTATATCAGTATGTAGTGTCTCTACTTTAAAGAGTCCTCTCCTGCTGATGTTCAGGTGTATATCAGTATGTAGAGTCTCTACTTTAAAGAGTCCTCTCCTGCTGATGTTCAGGTGTATATCAGTATGTAGAGTCTCTACTTTAAAGAGTCCTCTCCTGCTGATGTTCAGGTGTATATCAGTATGTAGAGTCTCTACTTTAAAGAGTCCTCTCCTGCTGATGTTCAGGTGTATATCAGTATGTAGTGTCTCTACTTTAAAGAGTCCTCTCCTGCTGATGTTCAGGTGTATATCAGTATGTAGTGTCTCTACTTTAAAGAGTCCTCTCCTGCTGATGTTCAGGTGTATATCAGTATGTAGTGTCTCTACTTTAAAGAGTCCTCTCCTGCTGATGTTCAGGTGTATATCAGTATGTAGTGTCTCTACTTTAAAGAGTCCTCTCCTGCTGATGTTCAGGTGTATATCAGTATGTAGTGTCTCTACTTTAAAGAGTCCTCTCCTGCTGATGTTCAGGTGTATATCAGTATGTAGTGTCTCTACTTTAAAGAGTCCTCTCCTGCTGATGTTCAGGTGTATATCAGTATGTAGTGTCTCTACTTTAAAGAGTCCTCTCCTGCTGATGTTCAGGTGTATATCAGTATGTAGTGTCTCTACTTTAAAGAGTCCTCTCCTGCTGATGTTCAGGTGTATATCAGTATGTAGTGTCTCTACTTAAAGAGTCCTCTCCTGCTGATGTTCAGGTGTATATCAGTATGTAGTGTCTCTACTTTAAAGAGTCCTCTCCTGCTGATGTTCAGGTGTATATCAGTATGTAGTGTCTCTACTTTAAAGAGTCCTCTCCTGCTGATGTTCAGGTGTATATCAGTATGTAGTGTCTCTACTTTAAAGAGTCCTCTCCTGCTGATGTTCAGGTGTATATCAGTATGTAGTGTCTCTACTTTAAAGAGTCCTCTCCTGCTGATGTTCAGGTGTATATCAGTATGTAGAGTCTCTACTTTAAGAGTCCTCTCCTGCTGATGTTCAGGTGTATATCAGTATGTAGTGTCTCTACTTTAAAGAGCTCCTCTCCTGCTGATGTTCAGGTGTATATCAGTATGTAGTGTCTCTACTTTAAAGAGTCCTCTCCTGCTGATGTTCAGGTGTATATCAGTATGTAGTGTCTCTACTTTAAAGAGTCCTCTCCTGCTGATGTTCAGGTGTATATCAGTATGTAGAGTCTCTACTTTAAAGAGTCCTCTCCTGCTGATGTTCAGGTGTATATCAGTATGTAGTGTCTCTACTTTAAAGAGTACTCTCCTGCTGATGTTCAGGTGTATATCAGTATGTAGTGTCTCTACTTTAAAGAGTCCTCTCCTGCTGATGTTCAGGTGTATATCAGTATGTAGTGTCTCTACTTTAAAGAGTCCTCTCCTGCTGATGTTCAGGTGTATATCAGTATGTAGTGTCTCTACTTTAAAGAGTCCTCTCCTGCTGATGTGCAGGTGTATATCAGTGTGTAGAGTCTCTACTTTAAAGAGTCCTCTCCTGCTGATGTTCAGGTGTATATCAGTATGTAGTGTCTCTACTTTAAAGAGTCCTCTCCTGCTGATGTTCAGGTGTATATCAGTGTGTAGGGTCTCTACTTTAAAGAGTCCTCTCCTGCTGATGTTCAGGTGTATATCAGTATGTAGTGTCTCTACTTTAAAGAGTCCTCTCCTGCTGATGTTCAGGTGTATAATCAGTGTGTAGTGTCTCTACTTTAAAGACTCCTCTCTGCTGATGTTCAGGTGTATATCAGTATGTAGTGTCTCTACTTTAAAGAGTCCTCTCCTGCTGATGTTCAGGTGTATATCAGTATGTAGTGTCTCTACTTTAAAGTCCTCTCCTGCTGATGTTCAGGTGTATATCAGTATGTAGTGTCCTCTACTTTAAAGAGTCCTCTCCTGCTGATGTTCAGGTGTATATCAGTATGTAGTGTCTCTACTTAAAGAGTCCTCTCCTGCTGATGTTCAGGTGTATATCAGTATGTAGTGTCTCTACTTTAAAGAGTCCTCTCCTGCTGATGTTCAGGTTTATATCAGTATGTAGAGTCTCTACTTAAAGAGTCCTCTCCTGCTGATGTTCAGGTGTATATCATTATGTATTGTCTTCTACTTTAAAGAGTCCTCTCCTGCTGATGTTCAGGTGTATATCAGTATGTAGTGTCTCTACTTTAAAGAGTCCTCTCCTGCTGATTGATCAGGTGTATATCAGTATGTAGTGTCTCTACTTTAAAGAGTCCTCTCCTGCTGATGTTCAGGTGTATATCAGTATGTAGTGTCTCTACTTTAAAGAGTCCTCTCCTGCTGATGTTCAGGTGTATATCAGTATGTAGTGTCTCTACTTTAAAGAGTCCTCTCCTGCTGATGTTCAGGGTGTATATCAGTATGTAGAGTCTCTACTTTAAAGAGTCCTCTCCTGCTGATGTTCAGGTGTATATCAGTATGTAGTGTCTCTACTTTAAAGAGTCCTCTCCTGCTGATGTTCAGGTGTATATCAGTATGTAGTGTCTCTACTTTAAAGAGTCCTCTCCTGCTGATGTTCAGGTGTATATCAGTATGTAGTGTCTCTACTTTAAAGAGTCCTCTCCTGCTGATGTTCAGGTGTATATCAGTATGTAGTGTCTCTACTTTAAAGAGTCCTCTCCTGCTGATGTTCAGGTGTATATCAGTATGTAGTGTCTCTACTTTAAAGAGTCCTCTCCTGCTGATGTTCAGGTGTATATCAGTATGTAGTGTCTCTACTTTAAAGAGTCCTCTCCTGCTGATGTTCAGGTGTATATCAGTATGTAGTGTCTCTACTTTAAAGAGTCCTCTCCTGCTGATGTTCAGGTGTATATCAGTATGTAGAGTCTCTACTTTAAAGAGTCCTCTCCTGCTGATGTTCAGGTGTATATCAGTATGTAGTGTCTCTACTTTAAAGAGTCCTCTCCTGCTGATGTTCAGGTGTATATCAGTATGTAGTGTCTCTACTTTAAAGAGTCCTCTCCTGCTGATGTTCAGGTGTATATCAGTATGTAGTGTCTCTACTTTAAAGAGTCCTCTCCTGCTGATGTTCAGGTGTATATCAGTATGTAGTGTCTCTACTTTAAAGAGTCCTCTCCTGCTGATGTTCAGGTGTATATCAGTATGTAGTGTCTCTACTTTAAAGAGTCCTCTCCTGCTGATGTTCAGGTGTATATCAGTATGTAGTGTCTCTACTTTAAAGAGTCCTCTCCTGCTGATGTTCAGGTGTATATCAGTAGTGTAGTGTCTCTACTTTAAAGAGTCCTCTCCTGCTGATGTTCAGGTGTATATCAGTATGTAGTGTCTCTACTTTAAAGAGTCCTCTCCTGCTGATGTTCAGGTGTATATCAGTATGTAGTGTCTCTACTTTAAAGAGTCCTCTCCTGCTGATGTTCAGGTGTATATCAGTATGTAGTGTCTCTACTTTAAAGAGTCCTCTCCTGCTGATGTTCAGGTGTATATCAGTATGTAGTGTCTCTACTTTAAAGAGTCCTCTCCTGCTGATGTTCAGGTGTATATCAGTATGTAGTGTCTCTACTTTAAAGAGTCCTCTCCTGCTGATGTTCAGGTGTATATCAGTATGTAGTGTCTCTACTTTAAAGAGTCCTCTCCTGCTGATGTTCAGGTGTATATCAGTATGTAGTGTCTCTACTTTAAAGAGTCCTCTCCTGCTGATGTTCAGGTGTATATCAGTATGTAGTGTCTCTACTTTAAAGAGTCCTCTCCTGCTGATGTTCAGGTGTATATCAGTATGTAGTGTCTCTACTTTAAAGAGTCCTCTCCTGCTGATGTTCAGGTGTATATCAGTATGTAGTGTCTCTACTTTAAAGAGTCCTCTCCTGCTGATGTTCAGGTGTATATCAGTATGTAGTGTCTCTACTTTAAAGAGTCCTCTCCTGCTGATGTTCAGGTGTATATCAGTATGTAGTGTCTCTACTTTAAAGAGTCCTCTCCTGCTGATGTTCAGGTGTATATCAGTATGTAGTGTCTCTACTTTAAAGAGTCCTCTCCTGCTGATGTTCAGGTGTATATCAGTAGTGTAGTGTCTCTACTTTAAAGAGTCCTCTCCTGCTGATGTTCAGGTGTATATCAGTATGTAGTGTCTCTACTTTAAAGAGTCCTCTCCTGCTGATGTTCAGGTGTATATCAGTATGTAGTGTCTCTACTTTAAAGAGTCCTCTCCTGCTGATGTTCAGGTGTATATCAGTATGTAAGTGTCTCTACTTTAAAGAGTCCTCTCCTGCTGATGTTCAGGTGTATATCAGTATGTAGTGTCTCTACTTTAAAGAGTCCTCTCCTGCTGATGTTCAGGTGTATATCAGTATGTAGTGTCTCTACTTTAAAGAGTCCTCTCCTGCTGATGTTCAGGTGTATATCAGTATGTAGTGTCTCTACTTTAAAGAGTCCTCTCCTGCTGATGTTCAGGTGTATATCAGTATGTAGTGTCTCTACTTTAAAGAGTCCTCTCCTGCTGATGTTCAGGTGTATATCAGTATGTAGTGTCTCTACTTTAAAGAGTCCTCTCCTGCTGATGTTCAGGTGTATATCAGTATGTAGTGTCTCTACTTTAAAGAGTCCTCTCCTGCTGATGTTCAGGTGTATATCAGTATGTAGTGTCTCTACTTTAAAGAGTCCTCTCCTGCTGATGTTCAGGTGTATATCAGTATGTAGTGTCTCTACTTTAAAGAGTCCTCTCCTGCTGATGTTCAGGTGTATATCAGTATGTAGTGTCTCTACTTTAAAGAGTCCTCTCCTGCTGATGTTCAGGTGTATATCAGTATGTAGTGTCTCTACTTTAAAGAGTCCTCTCCTGCTGATGTTTCAGGTGTATATCAGTATGTAGTGTCTCTACTTTAAAGAGTCCTCTCCTGCTGATGTTCAGGTGTATATCAGTATGTAGTGTCTCTACTTTAAAGAGTCCTCTCCTGCTGATGTTCAGGTGTCTATCAGTATGTAGTGTCTCTACTTTAAAGAGTCCTCTCCTGCTGATGTTCAGGTGTATATCAGTATGTAGTGTCTCTACTTTAAAGAGTCCTCTCCTGCTGAGGTTCAGGTGTATATCAGTATGTAGTGTCTCTACTTTAAGAGTCCTCTCCTGCTGATGTTCGGTGTATATCAGTATGTAGTGTCTCTACTATTAGAAGAGTCCTCTCCGGCTGATGTTCAGGTGTATTCAGTATGTAGTGTCTCTACTTTAAAGAGTCCTCTCCTGCTGATGTTCAGGGTGTATATCAGTATGTAGTGTCTCTACTTTAAAGAGTCCTCTCCTGCTGATGTTCAGGTGTATATCAGTATGTAGTGTCCTCTACTTTAAAGAGTCCTCTCCTGCTGATGTTCAGGTGTATATCCAGTATGTAGTGTCTCTACTTTAAGAGTCCTCTCCTGCTGATGTTCAGGTGTATATTCAGTATGTAGGTGTCTCTACTTTAAAGAGTCCTCTCCTGCTGATGTTCAGGTGTATATCAGTATGTAGTGGTCTCTACTTTAAGAGTCCTCTCCTGCTGATGTTCAGGTGTATATCAGTATGTTAGTGTCTCTACTTTAAAAGAGTCCTCTCCTGCTGATGTTCAGGTGTATATCAGTATGTAGTGTCTCTACTTTAAAGAGTCCTCTCCTGCTGATGTTCAGGTGTATATCAGTATGTAGTGTCTCTACTTTAAAGAGTCCTCTCCTGGTCTGTTTTGTGTGATAAAGTGAATGATTATTGACCACAGTTGTTGTGTTTACTGCAGTGTGTGTTGGTGTTTCAGACCTGAACGAGGTCCCGGAGACAGAGCTTCTGGATAACAGCATCCAGAAGGGCCGCGCCCAGCTGTCCGTCAGGGCCCGGCGGCAGAGGCCCTCCCGGTCCCACTACCGCGACAGCGTGAGCTCCACGGAGGGCGACGACAGCCTGGAGAGGAAGGTTCGCTGAGGACAGAAATACTGCAAAACAATATAAATACAGTTAAAAAATATAAAAATACTGTTAAAAAATATGAAAAAACACAATTAGTTATTAAGTGTGCAACAGCAATGTCTTAGACCTCAGCTCCCTCCTGTAATGGGAACTGGGCTTTCTTTCTATTCAACATTAAAAAGGAAAGGAAACTAAATAAATGCCATCCTGCTGTCTGTGAATCGTTTCAGGAGAGTCCGTTACACTCCACTCACTCACCTCTCCACCTGGCCGTGCGAGGCTCCTCCCCCTCTCCTGATTCGCTGCTGTCGGCTCGAAGCCCCGCCTTCTCCTTCGACGCCTCGCTGGTGAGACCAATCAGAGCTCAGACTGCTGTGACACGTTAAGATGAAACACAGAGAGCAGAGTCTTCCTCACCTTCTGTCCTCAGGTGCGCCGCTCCCCGGACCATGAAGGCGTCTCATTGGCTGCTCCTCCGAGGGGGCGGTACCGTCAGCTGACCAATGCCACGTCTCAGGAGGCGCTAGTGACGCCCAGCAGCCCCCCCTCCTCCAGGTCCTGCCCCCCCACAGACTGCCCCCGCATCTACATGAGGAGGAGCAGGAGGCCGGACAGCGAGGGTACACCTGAACACACACCTGTACACACACCTGTACACACCTGAACCTGAACACACACCTGTACACACCTGTACACACCTGAACCTGAACACACACCTGTACACACCTGAACCTGAACACACACCTGTACACACCTGTACACACCTGAACCTGAACACACACCTGTACACACCTGAACACACCTGAACACACACCTGAACACACACCTGTACACACACCTGTACACACCTGAACCTGTACACACACCTGAACACACACCTGTACACACACCTTTACACACACCTGTACACTCTTGTACACACACCTGTACACACACCTGTACCTGTACACACTTGTACACACAACTGTACACACACCTGTACCTGTACACTCTTGTACACACACCTGTACCTGTACACACCTGTACACACACCTGTACACACCTGTACACACACCTGTACACACACCTGTACACACCTGTACACACCTGTACCTGTACACACACCTGTACACACACCTGTACACACCTGTACACACACCTGTACCTGTACACACACCTGTTCACACACCTGTACCTGGACACACCTGTACACACCTGTACAC
>JAPTMU010000137.1:33341-45841 GCA_028583405.1 Pogonophryne albipinna | reverse complement strand
GCTGCTCCAGAGTCGCAGCACTAACCCAGCCGCTGCTCCAGAGTCGCAGCCCTAACCCAGCCGCTGCTCCAGAGTCGCAGCACTAACCCAGCCGCTGCTCCTGAGTCGCAGCCCTAACCCAGCCGCTGCTCCAGAGTCGCAGCACTAACCCAGCCGCTGCTCCAGAGTCGCAGCCCTAACCCAGCCGCTGCTCCAGAGTCGCAGCCCTAACCCAGCCGCTGCTCCTGAGTCGCAGCCCTAACCCAGCCCAGACCCGGCGGCAGACATACAACTCTGGGCGGGCATTTGATTTACCAGGGCGGGCCCACCACGACACTTACATTTCCCGGGAAATCTGAATTGTCAACGGGGGGGGGGGGGGCTGTTAGATGCTCGCGATTTGTCAACGTATGTATCCATTGGTTGGTTTTGTGGCACATTTGTAACGCTGTGCCAACTTGGGCAAGCACGCAGGCAAACTTGAGCGCACACAGAGTGGAGAGGTGGAGTGAGGTTGAGCGATGGAGAGAAAGGGAGAGAGAGAGAGATCGAGCGAGGCAGAGAGCAGCGGTCTGCTTGCGCACAGAGCAGGAGTTTGTGAGAGAGCCGGCTTGAGAGTAAATTTCTCTTCAAAATATAATTGATTGCCAGCTGACTTGCTTGCTCGTTGGTAACGTAGGCCTAACTGGTTTCTGCATCTGGCGCTGAGTTGCCAGATTCCTTTCGTGAACCTCTAGCAAGAGTAAACTAAGTGACAGGCTGCTGTGCCGCATCTCACTCACAAACCCACACGACTCAACCCAGCGAAAAACCAGTCTCGCGCGCAGCCTTTCATTCAGAATTTCATAGCAAAATAAAAAAATGATATTAAACTATTACAAAAATAAATATTAGGACAAAGCCCTACAAATAACAACAATAAACATAATAATAAAACAATAAACATGTGGTATTCAGCCCTGATTAAAACAGCGGGCCCAAATCCTGGATGGGCGGGCCCGGCCCCATGGGGCCCGCCCATGACGCCGGGTCTGACCCAGCCGCTGCTCGATATCAACAATGAGAGTCGCTCACATTAAGCTGCTGGTGACAGCTTTCTTACTCGCTGCAAGTAAACCCTTAGGCAGATATAGATCGCCTCCCATCACAACATCCTTAATGTTCCCAACATCACGGGCAGGTATTTGAGATTCCATAACCTTGACAACTGCATCAGCCTTCTCCCATATGACCTAACCTCAGCTCCAGAGCATGTGCGAGAGCTCCGCCTCCATGTTCCCACACATCCTCCAACACGTTGCTGCACACCAAGTTGCTCTTTCTTTTGGGTGTTATGACAAAGCGAGTCAGGCTCTTCCAGCAGAATCCCCTCCAAACTAATGAGTTTGTAAACTGCGTCTCGAACATTTGAAACCATTCTTACTCTGACATTTTTATTTGTAACTCTGCTTCCCATTTAGCTTTTATGTAGATAGTCGATTCCCCCGTTTCCCCCCAAAGCCTGGTAGAAAGCAGAGATGATCCGAGAGCCCTTCTGCTGACACGCATCCACGGTCACCCCCGTTACAGTATCTAAAGATTCATCTGCATTCAGCCTTATCTCTCAAAGTAGTGTCTTAACTGCATGTATCTAAAATAATCCCCGTCAGTAAAACCATATTTTGCCTGTAATTCCTGAAAACCCATCAATTCACCCTTTTCTGAAACCGTACACATTGCTGTTATGCCCTTTTGCACCCATCCTTTGAAAGCTGGATCGCCCCTGGTTTAAAATCGGAATCGTATGCAAACCACCTCAGCGTGTGTATCCCTCTCTTTCATTTGTATTTTGTTTCTACAACATTCCAGACCTCTAGTGTAAACGCATCGTATTCATTTCACCTCTCAGAGCCCTCACCAAATTCCTCTCTCCCACCAAGGCCTGAATGTGGAGACCCTGCACCTCCCTTTCCATGGCTTTCCATCCAGACTCGTAAGCTGGTCTTCACCAGCAGGCCAAAGGTCTGAGTTGGGCTGCATAGAAGTATTCCCTAAGATTTGGTAAAGCCATTCCCCCCTTACTTTTAGGAAACTGAAGTGTCGTAAATCGTACTCTTGGTTTTTTACTATTCCAAACGGATCTAGAAATCATCCTGTCCCAGGTTATGATTTGTTTTGTGGAACATCAATTGGAAGAGACTGAAAGAAATACAGCAGCCTAGGTAGGATATTCATTTTAACCGTTTGTATTCTGGCACTGAAGTCTAAAGGGAGGGTGGACCACCTTTCTACATCCTTTCGCATATTGTCATCAATGTTGTTATAATTGGCTTCACACAGGTTGGAAATGTTTTGGTTATAGTTACACCAAGATAAGTCATTGTTTTGGAATTCCAGTTTAGGTTATATGCATGTCTAATTTGTTGGGATGGGGAGTAATTGGATGAGAGAATCTGAGTTTTTGTTACGTTCACTTTATACCCTGAATAGTAACCCTATGTGTCGAGTAGGTTCATCAGGTTTGGGAAACATACATCTGGTTGCTCAAGAAAAACTATAACATCATCTGCAAAAAGCCCAATGATATGATCTGTGGTGGATTAGAGTAGAGTGTCTCATAGTACTCTTCAAATATTCTTTCTATCTCATCTGGCTCATACAGTAGTTGATTAGTTTGGGGGTCCCTTGTTCTATGAATTGTATTAGAGGCTTGCTGTTTGCGCAGGCGTCTGGCCAGGAGTCTAGCTGCTTTTGAGCCTGATTCGTAATAAGACTGCTTTAAAAACCTTTTCTTCTATTTCTCCTCTGAGGATCTCATTTATCTCCCCCCTTGTTTCCTTCATTTGTTGTAATGCCGATTGATCCCCTGTACTCTTATGTTTTGTCTCCATTTCTCTCAATGTTTCTATTTTGTATTTGTATGTGGCTAGCCGGGCCTTTTTTTGTGATGCTGTTAGGGCGATCAGCTTTCCACGGAGAGCAGCCTTCAAAGCATCCCACAGTATCCCAGGATCCACATCCCCAGTATCATTCTCCTCTATATATATTTGTATCTCTTCCCTTAACTGTTCCACGGTCGCCTTATTATTCAAAACACCCACATTGAGCCTGCACACTGTATTCTTTTGTCTACTATTCAGATGTATTGACAAGCTAATCATATTATGATCCGAAACATCTGCCACCCCGATTTTACTCTCTGTGATCCTGTGACTTTCACCCGTATTTATTAAAAAGTAGTCAATTCTGGAGTACACAGAATGGGGTACTGCATAGTGTGTATAATCCCGTTCTAGGGGGTGAAGTTCCCTCCAAATATCAATTAGTCCCATTTCCTGCACTGATGCATTAACAAACTTGGAAAGGTGCTTCTTGCTATTTGTGTGGCTTGTAGTGTCTCTGGTATGATTCAGGACCACATTAAAATCCCCTCCACATATCAACATACCCTCAGTCTCTAATGCAATGACGTCAAACAGGATGCGCATTCACTGTGTTACTCTCTGCATATACATTTACCAATGTCACCACTGCATTTTCAAGCTTTCCTTTCACTAATACATATCGTCCCTCTTTGTCCCTAACTTCTTTATGGAGTTCAAAATGAACTGCATTTGAAATAAGGATAGCCACTCCCCTCTTCTGGCTAGGCTTGTACGAACTATAGAATGTGTTTTTATAACCAAAGCGTTTCAGTTGTTCATGCTCCTGTTGAGGCAGATGAGTTTCTTGTAAAAATAGTACTTGGGCCTTTTCTTTTTTCAATTTAGCTGGACCTTGCTCCTTTTAACTGGATTATTCATCCCATTTACATTAAGTGACACCACTTTTATATTATTGTACGGCATTTAAATTACCCAATCCTTTGCATTCACAAAACTCCAGACAACTGAAAACTACACAGACCTGAACATCTGGCCCACATGTAGTGAACGTAGAACGTAAAAAGAAAAACGTAGACTTCCAAGGTAGGGTGATTCCTCTCCACCTTAAGTCCCCGTTGGCAGGAAGAGGGGAGAGCCTCCTCCTGGAGGGGCCCAGAGGTGAAACACGCAATCTCACGCATCCTAGTAGTCCAACGGCACCCGATAGCATTTATATAATCCAAATGAAGTCGTGACAAATATATACAGTGAAGATATAATATGAATCAGTTAGTCCCGGGAGGGATCCACTCATACTCTTGTAGCCTCTTCCTTACTCTGCTCGCGGTCTCGGCCCCACCTGCACCCCTCTCTCCGACGCGCTGCCATGTCTTGGTCTGGTGGAGACGCTCCATCTCCGGGTACAGCTCCGAAGCGTTGCGGTCTGGTATCTCCATGGAGAAACCTCTCCTCCTCAGCTCCTGCGCTGCATCTTGCGCACTGTGGTATGTGCGTGTTCCCGAGTCCCAGTGAACGCGCATCCTGTCGAGAGGAGTCTGGAAACGTACATTTTTCTCTTTAAGGACCATCTTTATTCCCACGTACTCCTTGCGCTTCAGGATGACCTCCGTTGCATAGTCGTGATCGAACGATAGACGTCGCCCTTCCATCAGTATCTTCTTTTCCCAGGCCTTTTTCAGTACCCTTTCTTTGGTGGTAAACTCCAGAAAGGTCACCACCTTGGACCTTGGCGGTGCATTCCTTTCCAGTTTGCGAGCCACAGCTCGATGAGCGCGTTGTATCTGTAGGTTGGTGTCCGGTAAAGCGAGTTCAGTTTTCAAAAGTTGATCCACAAAGTCAGACATGGAGTTACCTTCCTTCTCTTCGGGTACTCCATAAATGCGCATATTATTTCTCCTGGATCGACCTTCCAAACCCACCAGTTTCCCCTGCATGGTTCTCTGTTCTTTCATTGATTTAATCAACGCATCTGACATAGCCATGTTTGCTGTCTCCGCCTCCTCGATTCGTTCCTCCGCTTCTTTCAGCCTAGTTCCGTGGGCCTGTGTTAGCACGGAGTTAGCAGAACGTTTTTGGTAAATGTCCTGCTTCATATCTTCGAGTTCAGATTTCATGTCTCCTTTGATTTCTTCTTTAAGTTTGTTTAAGTCTACTTTATGCTCAGCCCTGAAATCGCGTATTTCCTGGAGCACTGAGCGCATGGTGTCTGCCGAGTCCTGTTGTGAGCTAACAGAGCTAACGGAGCTTCGAGCGTCTTCCATCTCCGGTGAATTCTGTCTTTCTAGTTTTTCACCTTTCTTTTGACTTCTAGTTCTCTCTCCCCCTCTCATTCCAATAAAATTACATTGATTTGTATATTACTAGGCGAGTTAAGGGGGTTGATTTCCAATCGCTATCAAGAGCAGCCATCTCACTCGCCTTGCTCACCGGAAGTCGAAATGCAGACATCTTAATGTGAAGCCGTCACAGCATCCCATGGAGAGAAGAAGCGTTACTCCAGAGTCTCTCCAGGGTCTCTCCAGAGTCTCTCCAGAGTCTCTCCAGAGTCTCTACAGAGTCTCTCTACAGAGTCTCTCCACAGAGTCTCTCCAGAGTCTCTCCAGAGTCTCTACAGAGTCTCTCCAGAGTCTCTCCAGAGTCTCTCTACAGAGTCTCTCCACAGAGTCTCTCCAGAGTCTCTCCAGAGTCTCTCTACAGAGTCTCTCCAGAGTCTCTCCAGAGTCTCTCTACAGAGTCTCTCCACAGAGTCTCTCCAGAGTCTCTCCAGAGTCTCTCTACAGAGTCTCTCCAGAGTCTCTCCAGAGTCTCTCTACAGTCTCTCCAGAGTCTCTACAGAGTCTCTCCAGAGTCTCTCTACAGTCTCTCCAGAGTCTCTACAGAGTCTCTCCAGAGTCTCTCTACAGTCTCTCCAGAGTCTCTCTACAGTCTCTCCAGAGTCTCTCCAGAGTCTCTCCAGAGTCTCTCCAGTGTCTCTCCAGAGTCTCTACAGAGTCTCTCCAGAGTCTCTCTACAGTCTCTCCAGAGTCTCTACAGAGTCTCTCCAGAGTCTCTCCAGAGTCTCTCTCCAGAGTCTCTCTCCAGAGTCTCTCCAGAGTCTCTCTACAGTCTCTCCAGAGTCTCTCCAGAGTCTCTCCACAGTCTCTCCAGAGTCTCTCCAGAGTCTCTACAGAGTCTCTCCAGAGTCTCTCTACAGTCTCTCCAGAGTCTCTACAGAGTCTCTCCAGAGTCTCTCCAGAGTCTCTCTCCAGAGTCTCTCTCCAGAGTCTCTCCAGAGTCTCTCTACAGTCTCTCCAGAGTCTCTCCAGAGTCTCTCCACAGTCTCTCCAGAGTCTCTCCAGAGTCTCTCCAGAGTCTCTCTCCAGAGTCTCTCCAGAGTCTCTCCAAAGTCTCTCTACAGAGTCTCTCCAGAGTCTCTCCAGAGTCTCTACAGAGTCTCTCCAGAGTCTCTCTACAGTCTCTCCAGAGTCTCTACAGAGTCTCTCCAGAGTCTCTCTCCAGAGTCTCTCCAGAGTCTCTCTACAGTCTCTCCAGAGTCTCTACAGAGTCTCTCCAGAGTCTCTCTCCATAGTCTCTCCAGAGTCTCTCTCCAGAGTCTCTCCAGAGTCTCTCCAGAGTCTCTCTACAGTCTCTCTACAGAGTCTCTACAGAGTCTCTCTACAGCAGAGGTGCCCAACCAGTCGATCGCAATCGACCGGTCGATCTTCCCAGTCGATCGCGAGATGTGTCTAAAAATAGAACAACAATATTCTGTTTTATCGTTAATGTCCTGTAACATAATCTTCCTGTGCCAGAATAATGCACTTGAACGCATCAAAGCTTTGTGATTGGCCGGCGTGACCCCATGTGTCGGGGCGTGGCTGGTGGGCAGTGCACAGACGTTGTCCGTGTCAACAGGAGTGACAGTCCGCACACACACAAGACCGCAATTATGGCAGAAGCAAAAAAGCCCAAAATATATGTAATTTTCACTCCGAGTGGGAGGATGATTATTTTTGTATCTATTCCAATTCAAAGTCCATCTGTCTCTCATCTGTCTCTCATCTGTCTCTCATCTGTCTCTCATCTCATCTGTCTCTCATCTGTCTCTCATCTGTCTCTCATCTGTCTCTCATCTGTCTCTCATCTCATCTGTCTCTCATCTGTCTCTCATCTGTCTCTCATCTGCAATGCGAGCGTGGCTTTATCGAAGAAGGGTAATTTAGGAGCGGCATTTCAAAACAGTGCACAAACGCTACGAGACGGAATTCCCTCCTAATTCTGCCCTACGCTCCAAAAGGGGAGGAGCCTGAAAGGGCAGCTAAATGCACAGCAGTCCATTTTCACCAGGCCCAACACCAAGAGCAAGGCTGCTCCAGAGCATCTTATCGTGTCCGTCACGTTCCAGAGAAACACATCAAGTCTTTCAAAGACGGCGAAGTTGTGAAAGAAGCATTCCTGGAGGCTGCCGACGCGCTTTTGGGGGACAGTAAAAATAACAGAAGCATTTCAACAGGTTTTTGATATAATAAAAACTCAAGTTAGATACCGTTATTAATCAGCTGTAAGTTTTAGTTTGAACTTATTCATTATAATTATTGTACAAAATGGAATAAGAATGCAAACTTAAATTGATTATAGTCTATCATCAATTCAGGTTAAGAAGCTAGTGTTGCTTGCATCCTATTTTAAAGGTATTTCTTTTTATAATCTACTAAAATGCAACAAAAAGGGTTTGATTGTCTTCATGTTGTCTTTTTTATTGCACGTTGGCAGCAGATTCCTGAGTAGCTTCAGATCTGAGTCGTCTTATTAGGAAGCCTCATTTATACTTTTGGAGCAACACTATTTGTATATAATGGCAAAGAAAGGGTTCAGAGTCTTTTCTCCCTGTGTCATATGTGGCAGCACTGCTCAATGCTTCTTGAAACATTACCCACTGTAGTGACGTGTGCATAAACTCTGTATCAACAACACTGTTGTGTCACTTCAGTTAAATACTTGTGTAGATTAGAAAGAGGTTAGATAAAGCATCTGCAGTATTTTATGAAGTATTAATCGTACAAAGGTCAGTTTTATACAAGTAGAAGTGTGTATTTACCTGGTAGCAGGCTGTCAGTAATGGCTACGCCTCTTTGGACTGCTAGATCTCGGCAGACTGGCAACTTTAAAAGTAGCTCTCGGTTCAAAAAAGGTTGGGCACCCCTGATCTACAGTCTCTCTACAGTCTCTCTCTACAGTCTCTCTCTACAGTCTCTCTACAGTCTCTCTACAGTCTCTCTACAGTCTCTCTCTACAGTCTCTCTCTACAGTCTCTCTCTACAGTCTCTCTACAGTCTCTCTACAGTCTCTCTCTACAGTCTCTCTCTACAGTCTCTCTACAGTCTCTCTACAGTCTCTCTCTACAGTCTCTCTCTACAGTCTCTCTCTACAGTCTCTCTACAGTCTCTCTACAGTCTCTCTACAGTCTCTCTCTACAGTCTCTCTCTACAGTCTCTCTCTACAGTCTCTCTACAGTCTCTCTACAGTCTCTCTCTACAGTCTCTCTCTACAGTCTCTCTCTACAGTCTCTCTCTACAGTCTCTCTACAGTCTCTCTACAGTCTCTCTCTACAGTCTCTCTACAGTCTCTCTACAGTCTCTCTCTACAGTCTCTCTCTACAGTCTCTCTACAGTCTCTCTCTACAGTCTCCTCTACAGTCCTCTCTACAGTCTCTCTCTACAGTCTCTCTACATCTCTCTACAGTCTCTCTCTACAGTCTCTCTACAGTCTCTCTACAGTCTCTCTACAGTCTCTCTCTACAGTCTCTCTACAGTCTCTCTACAGTCTCTCTACAGTCTCTCTCTACAGTCTCTCTACAGTCTCTCTCTACAGTCTCTCTACAGTCTCTCTCTACAGTCTCTCTACAGTCTCTCTACAGTCTCTCTACAGTCTCTCTCTACAGTCTCTCTACAGTCTCTCTCTACAGTCTCTCTACAGTCTCTCTCTACAGTCTCTCTACAGTCTCTCTCTACAGTCCTCTCTACAGTCTCTCTACAGGTCTCTCTACAGTCTCTCTACAGTTCTCTCTACAGTCTCTCTCTACAGTCTCTCTCTACAGTCTCTCTACAGTCTCTCCTACAGTCTCTCTCTACAGTCTCTCTACAGTCTCTCTCTACAGTCTCTCTCTACAGTCTCTCTACAGTCTCTCTACAGTCTCTCTCTACAGTCTCTCTACAGTCCTCTCTACAGTCTCTCTACAGTCTCTCTACGGTCTCTCTACAGTCTCTCTCTACAGTCTCTCTACAGTCTCCTTCTACAGTCTCTCTCTACAGTCTCTCTACAGTCTCTCTCTACAGTCTCTCTTAACAGTCTCTCTCTACAGTCTCTCTACAGTCTCTCTACAGTCTCTCTCTACAGTCTCTCTCTACAGTCTCTCTCTACAGTCTCTCTCTACAGTCTCTCTACAGTCTCTCTACAGTCTCTCTCTACAGTCCTCCTCTACAGTCTCTCTACAGTCTCTCTACAGTCCTCTCTACAGTCTCTCTCTACAGTCTCTCTCTACAGTCTCTCTCTACAGTCTCTCTACAGTCTTCTCTACAGTCTCTCTCTACAGTCTCTCTCTACAGTCTCTCTACAGTCTCTCCTACAGTCCTCTCTACAGTCTCTCTACAGTCTCTCTCTACAGTCTCTCTACAGTCTCTCTCTACAGTCTCTCTACAGTCTCTCTCTACAGTCTCTCTCTACAGTCTCTCTCTACAGTCTCTCTCTACAGTCTCTCTCTACAGTCTCTCTACAGTCTCTCTACAGTCTCTCTCTACAGTCTCTCTACAGTCTCTCTACAGTCTCTCTCTACAGTCTCTCTCTACAGTCCTCTCTCTACAGTCTCTCTACAGTCTCTCTACAGTCTCTCTACAGTCCTCTCTCTACAGTCTCTCTCTACAGTCTCTCTCTACAGTCTCTCCTACAGTCTCTCTACAGTCTCTCTACAGTCTCTCTCTACAGTCTCTCTACAGTCTCTCTACAGTCTCCTCTCTACAGTCTCTCTCTACAGTCTCTCTACAGTCTCTCTCTACAGTCTCTCTCTACAGTCTCTCTACAGTCTCTCTCTACAGTCTCTCTCTACAGTCTCTCTACAGTCTCTCTACAGTCTCTCTCTACAGTCTCTCTACAGTCTCTCTACAGTCTCTCTCTACAGTCTCTCTACAGTCTCTCTACAGTCTCTCTCTACAGTCTCTCTCTACAGTCTCTCTCTACAGTCTCTCTACAGTCTCTCTCTACAGTCTCTCTCTACAGTCTCTCTCTACAGTCTCTCTACAGTCTCTCTCTACAGTCTCTCTCTACAGTCTCTCTACAGTCTCTCTACAGTCTCTCTCTACAGTCTCTCTACAGTCTCTCTCTACAGTCTCTCTACAGTCTCTCTACAGTCTCTCTACAGTCTCTCTACAGTCTCTCTACAGTCTCTCTCTACAGTCTCTCTCTACAGTCTCTCTACAGTCTCTCTACAGTCTCTCTCTCTCTACAGTCTCTCTCTACAGTCTCTCTCTACAGTCTCTCTACAGTCTCTCTACAGTCTCTCTACAGTCTCTCTCTACAGTCTCTCTACAGTCTCTCTACAGTCTCTCTACAGTCTCTCTCTACAGTCTCTCTACAGTCTCTCTACAGTCTCTCTCTACAGTCTCTCTACAGTCTCTCTACAGTCTCTCTACAGTCTCTACAGTCTCTCTACAGTCTCTCTCTACAGTCTCTCTACAGTCTCTCTCTACAGTCTCTCTACAGTCTCTCTACAGTCTCTCTACAGTCTCTCTCTACAGTCTCTCTACAGTCTCTCTACAGTCTCTCTCTACAGTCTCTCTACAGTCTCTCTACAGTCTCTCTCTACAGTCTCTCTACAGTCTCTCTCTACAGTCTCTCTACAGTCTCTCTCTACAGTCTCTCTACAGTCTCTCTCTACAGTCTCTCTACAGTCTCTCTCTACAGTCTCTCTACAGTCTCTCTACAGTCTCTCTACAGTCTCTCTCTACAGTCTCTCTACAGTCTCTCTCTACAGTCTCTCTACAGTCTCTCTACAGTCTCTCTCTACAGTCTCTCTACAGTCTCTCTACAGTCTCTCTCTACAGTCTCTCTACAGTCTCTCTCTACAGTCTCTCTCTACAGTCTCTCTCTACAGTCTCTCTACAGTCTCTCTACAGTCTCTCTCTACAGTCTCTCTCTACAGTCTCTCTCTACAGTCTCTCTCTACAGTCTCTCTACAGTCTCTCTCTACAGTCTCTCTCTACAGTCTCTCTCTACAGTCTCTCTACAGTCTCTCTACAGTCTCTCTCTACAGTCTCTCTACAGTCTCTCTACAGTCTCTCTCTACAGTCTCTCTACAGTCTCTCTACAGTCTCTCTCAGTCTCTCTCTACAGTCTCTCTCTACAGTCTCTCTACAGTCTCTCTACAGTCTC
Source organism: Pogonophryne albipinna (assembly GCA_028583405.1). NCBI lineage: Eukaryota > Metazoa > Chordata > Actinopteri > Perciformes > Artedidraconidae > Pogonophryne > Pogonophryne albipinna. Next base: position 34,595 of record JAPTMU010000137.1, on the reverse strand, counting down.
TCTACAGTCTCTCTCTACAGTCTCTCTCTACAGTTCTCTCTACAGTCTCTCTACAGTCTCTCTCTACAGTCTCTCTCTACAGTCTCTCTACAGTCTCTCTACAGTCTCTCTACAGTCTCTCTCTACAGTCTCTCTCTACAGTCTCTCTACAGTCTCTCTACAGTCTCTCTACAGTCTCTCTCTACAGTCTCTCTCTACAGTCTCTCTACAGTCTCTCTCTACAGTCTCTCTACAGTCTCTCTACAGTCTCTCTCTACAGTCTCTCTCTACAGTCTCTCTACAGTCTCTCTCTACAGTCTCTCTCTACAGTCTCTCTACAGTCTCTCTACAGTCTCTCTCTACAGTCTCTCTACAGTCTCTCTCTACAGTCTCTCTACAGTCTCTCTCTACAGTCTCTCTACAGTCTCTCTACAGTCTCTCTACAGTCTCTCTACAGTCTCTCTACAGTCTCTCTCTACAGTCTCTCTCTACAGTCTCTCTCTACAGTCTCTCTACAGTCTCTCTCTACAGTCTCTCTACAGTCTCTCTACAGTCTCTCTACAGTCTCTCTCTACAGTCTCTCTACAGTCTCTCTACAGTCTCTCAGTCTCTCTACAGTCTCTCTACAGTCTCTCTACAGTCTCTCTCTACAGTCTCTCTACAGTCTCTCTCTACAGTCTCTCTCTACAGTCTCTCTCTACAGTCTCTCTACAGTCTCTCTACAGTCTCTCTCTACAGTCTCTCTCTACAGTCTCTCTACAGTCTCTCTACAGTCTCTCTCTACAGTCTCTCTACAGTCTCTCTCTACAGTCTCTCTCTACAGTCTCTCTACAGTCTCTCTACAGTCTCTCTACAGTCTCTCTCTACAGTCTCTCTCTACAGTCTCTCTACAGTCTCTCTACAGTCTCTCTCTACAGTCTCTCTCTACAGTCTCTCTACAGTCTCTCTACAGTCTCTCTCTACAGTCTCTCTCTACAGTCTCTCTACAGTCTCTCTACAGTCTCTCTACAGTCTCTCTCTACAGTCTCTCTCTACAGTCTCTCTACAGTCCTCTACAGTCTCTCTCTACAGTCTCTCTACAGTCTCTCTACAGTCTCTCTCTACAGTCTCTCTACAGTCTCTCTCTACAGTCTCTCTACAGTCTCTCTCTACAGTCTCTCTCTACAGTCTCTCTCTACAGTCTCTCTACAGTCTCTCTCTACAGTCTCTCTCTACAGTCTCTCTACAGTCTCTCTACAGTCTCTCTCTACAGTCTCTCTCTACAGTCTCTCTACA
>JAPTMU010000137.1:7083-32341 GCA_028583405.1 Pogonophryne albipinna | reverse complement strand
ACAGTCTCTCTCTACAGTCTCTCTACAGTCTCTCTACAGTCTCTCTCTACAGTCTCTCTCTACAGTCTCTCTCTACAGTCTCTCTACAGTCTCTCTACAGTCTCTCTCTACAGTCTCTCTACAGTCTCTCTACAGTCTCTCTCTACAGTCTCTCTACAGTCTCTCTCTACAGTCTCTCTCTACAGTCTCTCTACAGTCTCTCTACAGTCTTCTCTACAGTCTCTCTCTACAGTCTCTCTCTACAGTCTCTCTCTACAGTCTCTCTCTACAGTCTCTCTACAGTCTCTCTACAGTCTCTCTCTACAGTCTCTCTCTACAGTCTCTCTCTACAGTCTCTCTACAGTCTCTCTACAGTCTCTCTCTACAGTCTCTCTACAGTCTCTCTACAGTCTCTCTCTACAGTCTCTCTCTACAGTCTCTCTCTACAGTCTCTCTACAGTCTCTCTCTACAGTCTCTCTCTACAGTCTCTCTACAGTCTCTCTACAGTCTCTCTACAGTCTCTCTCTACAGTCTCTCTCTACAGTGTCTCTCTACAGTCTCTCTACAGTCTCTCTCTACAGTCTCTCTCTACAGTCTCTCTACAGTCTCTCTACAGTCTCTCTCTACAGTCTCTCTCTACAGTCTCTCTCTACAGTCTCTCTACAGTCTCTCTACAGTCTCTCTCTACAGTCTCTCTCTACAGTCTCTCTACAGTCTCTCTCTACAGTCTCTCTACAGTCTCTCTACAGTCTCTCTCTACAGTCTCTCTCTACAGTCTCTCTACAGTCTCTCTCTACAGTCTCTCTCTACAGTCTCTCTACAGTCTCTCTCTACAGTCTCTCTCTACAGTCTCTCTACAGTCTCTCTCTACAGTCTCTCTCTACAGTCTCTCTCTACAGTCTCTCTACAGTCTCTCTACAGTCTCTCTACAGTCTCTCTACAGTCTCTCTCTGCAGTCTCTCTCTACAGTCTCTCTCTACAGTCTCTCTACAGTCTCTCTACAGTCTCTCTCTACAGTCTCTCTACAGTCTCTCTACTGTCTCTCTACAGTCTCTCTCTACAGTCTCTCTACAGTCTCTCTACTGTCTCTCTACAGTCTCTCTACAGTCTCTCTACAGTCTCTCTCTACAGTCTCTCTCTACAGTCTCTCTCTACAGTCTCTCTACAGTCTCTCTCTACAGTCTCTCTACAGTCTCTCTCTACTGTCTCTCTACAGTCTCTCTACAGTCTCTCTACAGTCTCTCTCTACAGTATCTCTCTACAGTCTCTCTCTACAGTCTCTCTCTACAGTCTCTCTACAGTCTCTCTCTACAGTCTCTCTCTACAGTCTCTCTACAGTCTCTCTACAGTCTCTCTCTACAGTCTCTCTCTACAGTCTCTCTCTACAGTCTCTCTACAGTCTCTCTACAGTCTCTCTCTACAGTCTCTCTCTACAGTCTCTCTACAGTCTCTCTACAGTCTCTCTACAGTCTCTCTCTACAGTCTCTCTACAGTCTCTCTACAGTCTCTCTCTACAGTCTCTCTCTACAGTCTCTCTCTACAGTCTCTCTACAGTCTCTCTCTACAGTCTTCTCTACAGTCTCTCTACAGTCTCTCTCTACAGTCTCTCTACAGTCTCTCTCTACAGTCTCTCTACAGTCTCTCTACAGTCTCTCTCTACAGTCTCTCTACAGTCTCTCTACAGTCTCTCTACAGTCTCTCTCTACAGTCTCTCTCTACAGTCTCTCTACAGTCTCTCTACAGTCTCTCTACAGTCTCTCTCTACAGTCTCTCTACAGTCTCTCTACAGTCTCTCTACAGTCTCTCTCTACAGTCTCTCTACAGTCTCTCTCTACAGTCTCTCTACAGTCTCTCTCTACAGTCTCTCTCTACAGTCTCTCTACAGTCTCTCTCTCTACAGTCTCTCTACAGTCTCTCTACAGTCTCTCTACAGTCTCTCTACAGTCTCTCTACAGTCTCTCTACAGTCTCTCTACAGTCTCTCTCTACAGTCTCTCTACAGTCTCTCTACAGTCTCTCTCTACAGTCTCTCTACAGTCTCTCTACAGTCTCTCTCTACAGTCTCTCTACAGTCTCTCTACAGTCTCTCTCTACAGTCTCTCTCTACAGTCTCTCTACAGTCTCTCTCTACAGTCTCTCTCTACAGTCTCTCTACAGTCTCTCTCTACAGTCTCTCTACAGTCTCTCTACAGTCTCTCTACAGTCTCTCTACAGTCTCTCTCTACAGTCTCTCTACAGTCTCTCTACAGTCTCTCTCTACAGTCTCTCTACAGTCTCTCTACAGTCTCTCTACAGTCTCTCTCTACAGTCTCTCTACAGTCTCTCTACAGTCTCTCTCTACAGTCTCTCTACAGTCTCTCTACAGTCTCTCTCTACAGTCTCTCTACAGTCTCTCTCTACAGTCTCTCTACAGTCTCTCTCTACAGTCTCTCTCTACAGTCTCTCTACAGTCTCTCTACTACAGTCTCTCTACAGTCTCTCTCTACAGTCTCTCTACAGTCTCTCTACAGTCTCTCTACAGTCTCTCTCTACAGTCTCTCTACAGTCTCTCTACAGTCTCTCTCTACAGTCTCTCTACAGTCTCTCTCTACAGTCTCTCTCTACAGTCTCTCTACAGTCTCTCTACAGTCTCTCTCTACAGTCTCTCTACAGTCTCTCTCTACAGTCTCTCTCTACAGTCTCTCTACAGTCTCTCTCTACAGTCTCTCTCTACAGTCTCTCTACAGTCTCTCTACAGTCTCTCTACAGTCTCTCTACAGTCTCTCTACAGTCTCTCTCTACAGTCTCTCTCTACAGTCTCTCTACAGTCTCTCTCTACAGTCTCTCTCTACAGTCTCTCTACAGTCTCTCTACAGTCTCTCTCTACAGTCTCTCTCTACAGTCTCTCTCTACAGTCTCTCTACAGTCTCTCTACAGTCTCTCTCTACAGTCTCTCTACAGTCTCTCTACAGTCTCTCTCTACAGTCTCTCTACAGTCTCTCTACAGTCTCTCTACAGTCTCTCTCTACAGTCTCTCTCTACAGTCTCTCTACAGTCTCTCTCTACAGTCTCTCTACAGTCTCTCTACAGTCTCTCTACAGTCTCTCTACAGTCTCTCTACAGTCTCTCTACAGTCTCTCTCTACAGTCTCTCTACAGTCTCTCTACAGTCTCTCTCTACAGTCTCTCTACAGTCTCTCTCTACAGTCTCTCTCTACAGTCTCTCTACAGTCTCTCTACAGTCTCTCTACAGTCTCTCTCTACAGTCTCTCTCTACAGTCTCTCTACAGTCTCTCTCTACAGTCTCTCTCTACAGTCTCTCTACAGTCTCTCTCTACAGTCTCTCTACAGTCTCTCTCTACAGTCTCTCTACAGTCTCTCTCTACAGTCTCTCTCTACAGTCTCTCTCTACAGTCTCTCTACAGTCTCTCTCTACAGTCTCTCTCTACAGTCTCTCTACAGTCTCTCTACAGTCTCTCTACAGTCTCTCTCTACAGTCTCTCTACAGTCTCTCTACAGTCTCTCTACAGTCTCTCTACAGTCTCTCTCTACAGTCTCTCTACAGTCTCTCTACAGTCTCTCTCTACAGTCTCTCTCTACAGTCTCTCTACAGTCTCTCTCTACAGTCTCTCTACAGTCTCTATCTAAAGTCTCTCTACAGTCTCTCTACAGTCTCTCTACAGTCTCTCTCTACAGTCTCTCTACAGTCTCTCTACAGTCTCTCTCTACAGTCTCTCTCTACAGTCTCTCTACAGTCTCTCTCTACAGTCTCTCTCTACAGTCTCTCTACAGTCTCTCTCTACAGTCTCTCTCTACAGTCTCTCTACAGTCTCTCTCTACAGTCTCTCTACAGTCTCTCTACAGTCTCTCTACAGTCTCTCTCTACAGTCTCTCTACAGTCTCTCTACAGTCTCTCTACAGTCTCTATCTACAGTCTCTCTACAGTCTCTCTACAGTCTCTCTACAGTCTCTCTCTACAGTCTCTCTACAGTCTCTCTACAGTCTCTCTCTACAGTCTCTCTCTACAGTCTCTCTACAGTCTCTCTCTACAGTCTCTCTCTACAGTCTCTCTACAGTCCTCTCTACAGTCTCTCTCTACAGTCTCTCTACAGTCTCTCTCTACAGTCTCTCTCTACAGTCTCTCTACAGTCTCTCTCTACAGTCTCTCTACAGTCTCTCTCTACAGTCTCTCTCTACAGTCTCTCTACAGTCTCTCTCTACAGTCTCTCTCTACAGTCTCTCTACAGTCTCTCTCCAGTCTCTCTACAGTCTCTCTACAGTCTCTCTCTACAGTCTCTCTACAGTCTCTCTACAGTCTCTTCTACAGTCTCTCTACAGTCTCTCTACAGTCTCTCTACAGTCTCTCTACAGTCTCTCTCTACAGTCTCTCTACAGTCTCTCTACAGTCTCTCTCTACAGTCTCTCTACAGTCTCTCTACAGTCTCTCTCTACAGTCTCTCTACAGTCTCTCTCTACAGTCTCTCTACAGTCTCTCTCTACAGTCTCTCTACAGTCTCTCTACAGTCTCTCTCTACAGTCTCTCTACAGTCTCTCTACAGTCTCTCTACAGTCTCTCTCTACAGTCTCTCTACAGTCTCTCTCTACAGTCTCTCTACAGTCTCTCTCTACAGTCTCTCTACAGTCTCTCTCTACAGTCTCTCTACAGTCTCTCTCTACAGTCTCTCTACAGTCTCTCTCTACAGTCTCTCTCTAGTCTCTCTACAGTCTCTCTCTACAGTCTCTCTACAGTCTCTCTACAGTCTCTCTACAGTCTCTCTCTACAGTCTCTCTCTCTACAGTCTCTCTACAGTCTCTCTCTACAGTCTCTCTCTACAGTCTCTCTACAGTCTCTCTACAGTCTCTCTACAGTCTCTCTACAGTCTCTCTCTACAGTCTCTCTACAGTCTCTCTACAGTCTCTCTCTACAGTCTCTCTACAGTCTCTCTCTACAGTCTCTCTACAGTCTCTCTACAGTCTCTCTCTACAGTCTCTCTCTACAGTCTCTCTACAGTCTCTCTACAGTCTCTCTATAGTCTCTCTCTACAGTCTCTCTCTACAGTCTCTCTCTACAGTCTCTCTACAGTCTCTCTACAGTCTCTCTACAGTCTCTCTCTATAGTCTCTCTACAGTCTCTCTACAGTCTCTCTACATTCTCTCTACAGTCTCTCTCTACAGTCTCTCTACAGTCTCTCTACAGTCTCTCTCTACAGTCTCTCTACAGTCTCTCTACAGTCTCTCTCTACAGTCTCTCTCTACAGTCTCTCTACAGTCTCTCTCTACAGTCTCTCTACAGTCTCTATCTAAAGTCTCTCTACAGTCTCTCTACAGTCTCTCTTTACAGTCTCTCTCTACAGTCTCTCTACAGTCTCTCTACAGTCTCTCTCTACAGTCTCTCTCTACAGTCTCTCTCTACAGTCTCTCTACAGTCTCTCTCTACAGTCTCTCTACAGTCTCTCTACAGTCTCTCTCTACAGTCTCTCTCTACAGTCTCTCTACAGTCTCTCTCTACAGTCTCTCTCTACAGTCTCTCTACAGTCTCTCTCTACAGTCTCTCTCTACAGTCTCTCTACAGTCTCTCTCTACAGTCTCTCTCTACAGTCTCTCTCTACAGTCTCTCTACAGTCTCTCTACAGTCTCTCTACAGTCTCTCTCTACAGTCTCTCTCTACAGTCTCTCTCTACAGTCTCTCTACAGTCTCTCTCTACAGTCTCTCTACAGTCTCTCTACTGTCTCTCTACAGTCTCTCTCTACAGTCTCTCTACAGTCTCTCTACTGTCTCTCTACAGTCTCTCTACAGTCTCTCTACAGTCTCTCTCTACAGTCTCTCTCTACAGTCTCTCTACAGTCTCTCTCTACAGTCTCTCTACAGTCTCTCTCTACTGTCTCTCTACAGTCTCTCTACAGTCTCTCTACAGTCTCTCTCTACAGTATCTCTCAACAGTCTCTCTCTACAGTCTCTCTACAGTCTCTCTACAGTCTCTCTCTACAGTCTCTCTACAGTCTCTCTACAGTCTCTCTCTACAGTCTCTCTCTACAGTCTCTCTACAGTCTCTCTACAGTCTCTCTACAGTCTCTCTCTACAGTCTCTCTACAGTCTCTCTACAGTCTCTCTCTACAGTCTCTCTCTACAGTCTCTCTCTACAGTCTCTCTACAGTCTCTCTCTACAGTCTCTCTCTACAGTCTCTCTACAGTCTCTCTACAGTCTCTCTCTACAGTCTCTCTCTACAGTCTCTCTACAGTCTCTCTACAGTCTCTCTCTACAGTCTCTCTCTACAGTCTCTCTACAGTCTCTCTACAGTCTCTCTCTACAGTCTCTCTACAGTCTCTCTCTACAGCTCTCTCTACAGTCTCTCTCTACAGTCTCTCTACAGTCTCTCTACAGTCTCTCTCTACAGTCTCTCTACAGTCTCTCTACAGTCTCTCTACAGTCTCTCTCTCAGTCTCTCTCTACAGTCTCTCTACAGTCTCTCTACAGTCTCTCTACAGTCTCTCTCTACAGTCTCTCTCTACAGTCTCTCTACAGTCTCTCTACAGTCTCTCTCTACAGTCTCTCTACAGTCTCTCTCTACAGTCTCTCTACAGTCTCTCTCTACAGTCTCTCTCTACAGTCTCTCTACAGTCTCTCTCTACAGTCTCTCTACAGTCTCTCTACAGTCTCTCTACAGTCTCTATCTAAAGTCTCTCTACAGTCTCTCTACAGTCTCTCTTTACAGTCTCTCTCTACAGTCTCTCTATACAGTCTCTCTACAGTCTCTCTCTACAGTCTCTCTCTACAGTCTCTCTACAGTCTCTCTCTACAGTCTCTCTCTACAGTCTCTCTACAGTCTCTCTCTACAGTCTCTCTCTACAGTCTCTCTACAGTCTCTCTCTACAGTCTCTCTCTACAGTCTCTCTACAGTCTCTCTCTACAGTCTCTCTACAGTCTCTCTACAGTCTCTCTCTACAGTCTCTCTACAGTCTCTCTCTACAGTCTCTCTACAGTCTATCTACAGTCTCTCTCTACAGTCTCTCTACAGTCTCTCTACAGTCTCTCTACAGTCTCTCTCTACAGTCTCTCTACAGTCTCTCTACAGTCTCTCTCTACAGTCTCTCTACAGTCTCTCTACAGTCTCTCTCTACAGTCTCTCTACAGTCTCTCTCTACAGTCTCTCTACAGTCTCTCTCTACAGTCTCTCTCTACAGTCTCTCTACAGTCTCTCTACAGTCTCTCTCTACAGTCTCTCTCTACAGTCTCTCTACAGTCACTCTCTACAGTCTCTCTACAGTCTCTCTCTACAGTCTCTCTACAGTCTCTCTACAGTCTCTCTACAGTCTCTCTACAGTCTCTCTCTACAGTCTCTCTCTACAGTCTCTCTACAGTCTCTCTACAGTCTCTCTCTACAGTCTCTCTACAGTCTCTCTCTACAGTCTCTCTCTACAGTCTCTCTACAGTCTCTCTCTACAGTCTCTCTCTACAGTCTCTCTACAGTCTCTCTACAGTCTCTCTACAGTCTCTCTACAGTCTCTCTACAGTCTCTCTCTACAGTCTCTCTCTACAGTCTCTCTACAGTCTCTCTACAGTCTCTCTCTACAGTCTCTCTACAGTCTCTCTACAGTCTCTCTACAGTCTCTCTCTACAGTCTCTCTCTACAGTCTCTCTACAGTCTCTCTACAGTCTCTCTCTACAGTCTCTCTCTACAGTCTCTCTACAGTCTCTCTACAGTCTCTCTCTACAGTCTCTCTCTACAGTCTCTCTACAGTCTCTCTACAGTCTCTCTCTACAGTCTCTCTACAGTCTCTCTACAGTCTCTCTACAGTCTCTCTACAGTCTCTCTACAGTCTCTCTCTATAGTCTCTCTACAGTCTCTCTACAGTCTCTCTACATCTCTCTACAGTCTCTCTCTACAGTCTCTCTACAGTCTCTCTACAGTCTCTCTACAGTCTCTCTACAGTCTCTCTACAGTCTCTCTCTACAGTCTCTCTCTACAGTCTCTCTACAGTCTCTCTCTACAGTCTCTCTACAGTCTCTCTACAGTCTCTATCTAAAGTCTCTCTACAGTCTCTCTACAGTCTCTCTTACAGTCTCTCTCTACAGTCTCTCTATACAGTCTCTCTACAGTCTCTCTCTACAGTCTCTCTCTACAGTCTCTCTACTGTCTCTCTACAGTCTCTCTACAGTCTCTCTACAGTCTCTCTCTACAGTCTCTCTACAGTCTCTCTACAGTCTCTCTCTACAGTCTCTCTCTACAGTCTCTCTACAGTCTCTCTCTACAGTCTCTCTCTACAGTCTCTCTACAGTCTCTCTACAGTCTCTCTCTACAGTCTCTCTCTACAGTCTCTCTACAGTCTCTCTACAGTCTCTCTCTACAGTCTCTCTCTACAGTCTCTCTACAGTCTCTCTACAGTCTCTCTCTACAGTCTTTCTACAGTCTCTCTCACAGTCTCTCTACAGTCTCTCTCTACAGTCTCTCTACAGTCTCTCTACAGTCTCTCTCTACAGTCTCTCTACAGTCTCTCTCTACAGTCTCTCTACAGTCTCTCTCTACAGTCTCTCTCTACAGTCTCTCTACAATCTCTCTACAGTCTCTCTCTACAGTCTCTCTACAGTCTCTCTCTACAGTCTCTCTACAGTCTCTCTACAGTCTCTCTACAGTCTCTCTACAGTCTCTCTACAGTCTCTCTACAGTCTCTCTCTACAGTCTCTCTACAGTCTCTCTACAGTCTCTCTCTACAGTCTCTCTACAGTCTCTCTCTACAGTCTCTCTACAGTCTCTCTATAGTCTCTCTCTACAGTCTCTCTCTACAGTCTCTCTCTACAGTCTCTCTACAGTCTCTCTACAGTCTCTCTACAGTCTCTCTCTATAGTCTCTCTACAGTCTCTCTACAGTCTCTCTACATTCTCTCTACAGTCTCTCTCTACAGTCTCTCTACAGTCTCTCTACAGTCTCTCTCTACAGTCTCTCTACAGTCTCTCTCTACAGTCTCTCTACAGTCTCTCTCTACAGTCTCTCTACAGTCTCTCTCTACAGTCTCTCTCTACAGTCTCTCTACAGTCTCTCTACAGTCTCTCTACAGTCTCTCTCTACAGTCTCTCTCTACAGTCTCTCTCTACAGTCTCTCCTACCGTCTCTCTACAGTCTCTCTTACAGTCTCTCTTACAGTCTCTCTACAGTCTCTCTACAGTCTCTCTACAGTCTCTCTCTACAGTCTCTCTACAGTCTCTTCTCTACAGCTCTCTCTACAGTCCTCTCTCCTACAGTCTCTCTACTTCTCTGCTACATCTCTCTCTACAGCTCTCCCTTCTCTCTAGTCTCTCTCTACAGTCTCTCTCTACAGTCTCTCTCTACAGTCTCTCTACAGTCCTCTCTACAGTCTCTCTCTACAGTCTCTCTCTACAGTCTCTCTCTACAGTCTCTCTACAGTCTCTCTCTACAGCTCTCTCTACAGTCTCTCTCTACAGTCTCTCTCTACCGTCTCTCTACAGTCTCTCTACAGTCTCTCTCTACAGTCTCTCTCTACAGTCTCTCTACAGTCTCTCTCTACAGTCTCTCTACAGTCTCTCTACAGTCTCTCTCTACAGTCTCTCTACAGTCTCTCTCTACAGTCTCTCTACGTCTCTCTCTACAGTCTCTTCTCTACAGTCTCTCTACAGTCTCTCTACAGTCTCTCTCTACAGTCTCTCTACAGTCTCTCTCTACAGTCTCTCTCTACAGTCTCTCTACAGTCTCTCTCTACAGTCTCTCTCTACAGTCTCTCTACAGTCTCTCTCTACAGTCTCTCTACAGTCTCTCTACAGTCTCTCTACAGTCTCTCTACAGTCTCTCTCTACAGTCTCTCTACAGTCTCTCTACAGTCTCTCTACAGTCTCTCTACAGTCTCTCTCTACAGTCTCTCTACAGTCTATCTCTACAGTCTCTCTACAGTCTCTCTCTACACAGTCTCTCTACAGTCTCTCTCTACAGTCTCTCTACAGTCTCTCTACAGTCTCTCTCTACAGTCTCTCTACAGTCTCTCTCTACAGTCTCTCTACAGTCTCTCTACAGTCTCTCTCTACAGTCTCTCTCTACAGTCTCTCTACAGTCTCTCTCTACAGTCTCTCTCTACAGTCTCTCTACAGTCTCTCTCTACAGTCTCTCTACAGTCTCTCTACAGTCTCTCTCTACAGTCTCTCTACAGTCTCTCTCTACAGTCTCTCTCTACAGTCTCTCTACAGTCAATTCAATTCAATTCAATATGCTTTATTGGCATGAATGTCAGGTGAACAATATTGCCAAAGCGTCAAGGATATATGATAAGAAAAAAAAAATACAAAAACAATTCATTCATTAAACAATTTACAACAATATATTACAAAACCTCAAGTATCAAATGTAAAAAGAAAGAAAGGAAGAAAAGAAAGACACATGAAGTAGAGGAGCAATCAGAGTGAGCTGAGGGGAACAGCTGTTATGTGTTGTTGTTGTCTCTTAGGCTGTGACATGCGCTCACATATTTCGCTGCTTCTATGCTGCTGGCACTATTTTCTCCAAGTACATGTTGCATTTTATTCTGGTCAGACAGTGATTCAAAATCTTGGAGTTTACATGTTATCTTTGTAAAGAACTTTGTTCTAATGTCTTGGTATGTTTGACAGTGCAGCAGGAAGTGTTGTTCTGTCTCCACCTGTCTCTGAGGACAGAGCTGACACAGCCTCTCTTCTCTAGGCAGCCAGGTCTGCCTGTGTCGGCCAGTCTCTACGGGCCAGGCTGTGGTCACTGAGTCTGTACATTGTTAATGTCTTCCTCAGTTTGGGATCAGTAACGGCGCTCAGATAGTTTGCCACCGTGTACTGTCCTGTTTAGAGCCAAATAGCATTGAAGTTTTGTTTTGGGTTTTCGTGGTACATGTCCAATAGTTGATGTAATTTTCTTTTTCTTTAGCTATGATTTGGTTGGGCCAGATTGTGTGAGGGCTGTCCTGAGGCCTTGTCCTGTTAGAGGAGGTGAGCCTCAGGACCAGCTGGTTGAGGGGACTCCTCTCTATGTTCTCCTCTTGGCAATGGAGGGCTTTGTAATGGTAGGAGTTGGGATCACTGGTTTTTAGGTGGTTGTAGAATTTGACTGCTCTTTTTTGTATCCTAATTAAAAGGGGGAATTGGCCTAGCTCAGCTCGGCATCCATTGTTGGGGGTGTTCCTGTGGACTCTCAGGATGCTCTTGCATATCTCCGCATGTAGGGTTTCTATTGGGTGTTTGTCCCATTTATCAAAGTCTTGATTTCCAAGAGGACCCCACACTTCGCTACCATACAGTATGATTGGTTCTATTATTGAATTGAATATTTTGAGCCAGATTCTAACAGGTATATCTATATTTGAAGACTTTTTGATAGCATAGAAAGCCTTTCTTCCTTTGTCTCTGAGATCATTGAATGGCCAGATTGAAATTTCCTGTCGAAGTAATTTTGAGTCCCAAATATGTGTAGCTGTGTGTGTGTTCTATGTCGGTGGAGCCCAGTAAGAACCGGTGTGGGTTTCCCTGACCCCTGGGTCGTTTCTGGAAGACCATAATCCTGGTCTTTTCCAGATTAACTGTCAGGGCCCAGGTCTGACAGAAGCTTTGCAGATGATCCATTTGCTGTTGTAATGCCTCCTTAGATGGAGCTAGCAATATTAGATCATCTGCAAACAGGAGGCATTTAATTTGTGTGTCAGAGAGGGTTAGTCCAGGGATATCGGATTGTTCTAATGATTTAGCAAATTGATCAATATAAATGTTAAATAGGGTGGGGCTGAGACTGCAGCCCTGTTTCACCCCTCTACTTTGGGGGAAGAAATCTGTTTCCATATTGCCCATTTTCACCGCACATTTATTATTGGTATACATTGCTTTAATGATATCATATGTTTTCCCCCCTACACCGTTTTCAATCAACTTCAGGAACAGACCGTTATGCCAAATTGAGTCGAATGCTTTTTTGAAATCTACAAAACAAGAGAAAATCTTCTTATTTTGGTGAACATGTTTATTAATGAGGGTGTGGAGGGTATATATATGGTCTGTAGTCCGATGTTGTGGTGTAAATCCAATCTGACTCTTGCTCAGGACATTATGTTCACTGAGGAAGTCTTGCAGTCGGCTGTTTAGGATGCTGCAGAATAACTTCCCCAGGTTGCTGCTGACACATATGCCTCGGTAATTGTTTGGGTCAAATTTATTTCCATTTTTAAATATTGGTGTGATGATTCCTTTGCTCCAGATGTCAGGGAAATGTCCAATGCCCAGAACGAGATTGAATAGTTTCAACATGGCAGTGTTGAACTTATGGCTGCTAAATTTCAGCATTTCATTTAAAATGCCATCAGGACCGCTGGCCTTCCTTTGTTGGAGGGCCTGGAGTTTAGCCAGGAGCTCTTCCTCAGTAATGCTATAGTCTAAAGGGTTCTGGTTGTCTTTAACGACTGATTCTAGAATGTGTAGTTTGTTGAGGAGATCATTTTGGGCCGAATTCAGTGTAACGGTACTTATACAGGTTTTCAAAGTGTGTTTTCCAAATGTCCCCATTTTGAATAGCCAGTTCTTCCTTGTGTGGTTTGCTGAAAGAGTGCCATTTCTTCCAGAAATGATTTGAGTCAATGGACTCTTCAATGATTTCAAGTTGGTGCTGCACATGTTGCTCCCTTTTAGTTCTGAGTGTTCTTCTGTATAGTTTCAGTGTTTCCCAATATTGGAGGCGGAGCTCAGGATTGTCAGGTTGTCTGTGTTTTTGATTTGATAAACTTCTGAGGGTTTTTCTCAGATGTCTGCAGTCTGTATCAAACCACTTTTCATTGGTTGACTTTTTTGATTTATGATATTGTGGTTTTTTCAGATTGGATAAATCTGCCACATTGTCAAAGATGCTGTTAATATCCCACACAGCCTGATTCAGGCCATCATTACTGTGGGGATACGGGGTGGATAGAAAATGGTCTAATTGGGATTGAATTGTTTGATGTCTGATTGCTTTCTGATACTCGTCCTTGCTATTGTTTGTCCATCTATAAGGTTGTTTGGTATAGTTCAGTTTACTGGGTTCTGCTGCGTGAGGGTCTGTTACTGTCTTCTTAATGTAGAGTGTAATTTTACTATGATCAGATAAGGGTGTTAGGGGGCTGACTGTGAATGCCCTCAGACAGAAGGGGTCGAGGTCTGTGATGCTATAATCTACTGAGCTATTGCCAAGAGGAGAGCTGTGTGTGTAGTGACCAAAGGAGTCCCTCGAAGCCGACCGTTAACAATGTGCAGGCCCTGCGTTCGGCACAGCTGCAGTAGTTGCTGCCCGCTTTTGTTGACAGTTTTGTCAAAGTTGTTCCTGTGGGAGTGTGAAGGGAGGGGAATGCTGATTTGGCCAGGTATATGTTTGTCTCCCTGTAGGCTAATAGAATCTGGTTCTATACCTGTCCTGGCATTAAGGTCCCCACAGATCAGTACACTTCCCTGGGCCTGGTATTGATTGATCTCATCTTCAAGAATGGAGAAACTATTTTCACTATAATAAGGTGATTCTGATGGGGGGATATATGCTGTACACATGAAAATGTCTTTATCCATGGCGACCACCTCTCTTTTTATTTTGAGCCAAATTGAAAATTCGCCTTTTTTGATGAGTTCTATTGAGTGTACAAGTTTTTCCTTATACCAAATCAGCATTCCTCCTGAATCCCTGCCCTGGGTCACTCCTTTGAGTTTGGTGGATGGGAACACTATCTCTCTATAGCCTAAGGGACAACCAGTGGACATGTCTCCTCTACTCCAGGTCTCCTGTAAAACCATCACATCTGCATCTCCTAACTCTTTGGTGAAGTCTGGGGTCCTGCTCTTAAGGCCAAAAGCAGAGGACCTCAGACCCTGGACATTCCAACATGAAATAATAAATGATCTAGATTGCATTAAAACAGAGAAAGATTCAGAGCATTCAACATTAAAATGAGATAAACTCCCAAATCGCTGGTTGTTAATAAGTAGATTGATTTAAGAACACATTAGATATATGGGATTTCAATATACGATAGATTTAACAATTTACAGAACAGTTTTTTTTTTTTTTTTGTCTACTGTATAGCAAGAAAACAAACAATGGCTACTGATTGTCTACTGTGGTACCTGACCTATCAGGTGGGAGCAGAGCAGGCTGAGCATCTGCTGGATGTCTCTCAGCTCGTCGTGTTGGGGTGGTGTGGGTGGTTCAGGGACATGGGTGGTGGTGGTAAGGGTTGGGCCTGCTGTTTCTTCACTGCTGAGCACTAACTCAGTGGGTCAGGGTGTAGCTTCCGTCGCTGTGGTTGGGGTAGGCCCCTGGGGACAGCAGTGGTTCTGGCCTTGCTTGAGGGTAATCATAGTTGCCATGGTGGGATCTTAGTTGGGGCATGGTGTGGAAGAAGATGAGGATGATCTTGTCTCCATGGGTGTTGTCCTGGGTGGTGGTCCAGTGGGGTGCCTTTCTGGTCTAAGGGGGTTTTGGGCCGGACTGCTCCTTCTGCGGGGTGTGGATTGGTCTCTATTGAGAGCGACGTCTTCAGTGTCCGGGCGAAAGATGGGGACTGTGTTT
Source organism: Pogonophryne albipinna (assembly GCA_028583405.1). Classification (NCBI taxonomy): domain Eukaryota; kingdom Metazoa; phylum Chordata; class Actinopteri; order Perciformes; family Artedidraconidae; genus Pogonophryne; species Pogonophryne albipinna. The sequence continues at coordinate 17,837 of JAPTMU010000137.1, read as the reverse complement.
TTATACAGATGGACTTGGTCGTATAGACAGTTGATATTCCAGGGTGGGGTGGTGGGCCAGGTGGACGTTGGGCCTCAGGATACAGTCTCTGGACATGTTGCTGTTGATCCTGTGGATGGTGTCGGGATGGAGGTCTTTCCTTGGTAGCAGGGTTGACATGACCACTCTGCTGTTGGGGAAGGTGGTGGAGGCCTTTCTCTATCACTCCTCTGAGTGACTCTGACACTCTCTCCTGCTGGCTCCTCAGGTCGTTGGAGCCAGTGTGGATGATGATGTGGCTTGGGGATCCCAGCTGCTCCTCTGACAGCAGGTCCATGGCATGTTGGGTGTTTGGACACCAGATTTTAGCCACTGTGTGGGTGGGGAAAAGTTTATTTTCATCAATGAATTTGCCATTGGAGTCGATGAGGATGACAATGTCTGGCTTCCCTCTCTGCTGTGCTGGTCTGGAAGGATGAGGGGTGGTGTTAGTCTGTGGGCTAGGGGTGGTGTTCATCTGTGTGATGGGGGGAGATCTGGGAGTTGGGTTAGCCTGTGGGCTAGAGATGGAGCTGGGGGTAGAGGGTGGCTGCTGAGTTGGAGGGTTCTGGCTGCTCTCAATGGGGGTCACAGGGTTCTGGTTGTGGTCTGGGTGTGAGTCCAGCTGCTCTTTCAGGTCCTGTGCAACTCTCTCTGTCTCCTGAAGCTCCTCAGATAGAGCAGCCAGTTCTCTCCTGTAGCTCTGTCCCTCCTCTCTCAGCTCCCTCACCTCCTCTGTCAGAGCGGCCAGCCGTGCCATGTGACTCTCTCTGTCCTGCTGCAGCTCTCGCACCTCAGTCCCCACGGCGGACAGCTCTCTCCTGTGGCTGTCTCTGTCCTGCCTCAGCTTGGTGAGCTCTGTGCTGATGGCAGACGAGTCCCCCTGGACCGTGGTGTCCTGGGTTGGCTGTTGGCTGATCAGCTCTCGCAACTGTACAAGCTCTCTCTCCAACTCTGTGAACTTCACCTTCAGGTCAGTGATGGTGTGTTTAAGCTGGGGGTCCTGGGCCTGTTCTGGGCCGGCGGGTTCTCCCTCCTCAGGGTCAGCAGTGGGGCAGCCAGAAGTGGGGGTGGTGTCCGTCTCTGGCAGGGTGTGGTTGTTCTCAGTGGGGGCAGATTTCTCCTGTTGGGCCCGTTCCTTTATAAGGAGAAAGTCCAGCCCAAATTGTGTGAGGTTCCCCTGCACCATGACAGTCCCATTCTTATATATGTTGACTGTTGTCATGACAGTGTCTGGGTCTTCTACCTCTTTAATTTTGAGTTTCCAGCCATTGCAGATCCCCTCTTTCTTCACAGAAGGGTAGTGGGCACTTATGGCGGCGTGCCATGCTAATGGCTGGTCTGTGAGGAAGATCAGATTGCTGACTTCTCCACTCTTGTACAGGTCAGCAAAGAGCGTCTCTGGTCTATCCTTCAACAGTTTTAGTTTGTATGCCTTCCTGGCACTGTCATTTTTGACCTCTTGTGGGTATACAAGAGGAACAGCCTCTGTACAGGCTGTGGTTGAAGCCATGGGGCTCTGCTGCTGCTGAACTGCTGCTGTTGTTACTCCTGAATTCCTCTTCTTAGCTTGGTGTTAGTTAGCTAGCAGGACAGTTAGGCAAATCGTCAGTTTGGCAGTTGGTTAGCAGTTGGTTACATTCTCTGCTGGGCTCCTCAGTTGAACAGTGTCGGTTAGCCAGTAGGACAGTTAGGCAAACCGTCAGTTTGGCAGTTGGTTGGCAGTTGGTTAGCTTCTCTGCTGGGTTCTTCAGTTGAACCGTATTTTCCCAAGTTTCTTGCCGTTTCTTGCCGTATCTCTTTCTTTTTTTGTCTCCAGGTAGCTCAATCCGTTCCACAGGTGTTTCTTCTTATAATTTTGTCAGAAAAGTTTAAGTTTATCTCATTTTAAAAACAGAAAAGTTGAAATCTTCAGGAGCTCATGATGATGCTGCTGTTCTCATCAAAAGTTCTCATCAAAACACAGTCTCTCTCTACAGTCTCTCTACAGTCTATCTCTACAGTCTCTCTACAGTCTCTCTCTACAGTCTCTCTCTACAGTCTCTCTACAGTCTCTCTACAGTATCTCTACAGTCTCTCTCTACAGTCTCTCTACAGTCTCTCTCTACAGTCTCTCTACAGTCTATCTCTACAGTCTCTCTACAGTCTCTCTCTACAGTCTCTCTACAGTCTCTCTCTACAGTCTCTCTCTACAGTCTCTCTACAGTCTCTCTCTACAGTCTCTCTCTACAGTCTCTCTCTACAGTCTCTCTACAGTCTCTCTACAGTCTCTCTCTACAGTCTCTCTACAGTCTCTCTCTACAGTCTCTCTACAGTCTCTCTACAGTCTCTCTCTACAGTCTCTCTACAGTCTCTCTACAGTCTCTCTCTACAGTCTCTCTCTACAGTCTCTCTACAGTCTCTCTCTACAGTCTCTCTACAGTCTCTCTCTACAGTCTCTCTCTACAGTCTCTCTCTACAGTCTCTCTACAGTCTCTCTACAGTCTCTCTCTACAGTCTCTCTACAGTCTCTCTCTACAGTCTCTCTCTACAGTCTCTCTACAGTCTCTCTCTACAGTCTCTCTCTACAGTCTCTCTACAGTCTCTCTCTACAGTCTCTCTACAGTCTCTCTACAGTCTCTCTACAGTCTCTCTCTACAGTCTCTCTCTACAGTCTCTCTACAGTCTCTCTCTACAGTCTCTCTACAGTCTCTCTACAGTCTCTCTCTACAGTCTCTCTACAGTCTATCTCTACAGTCTCTCTACAGTCTCTCTCTACAGTCTCTCTACAGTCTCTCTCTACAGTCTCTCTACAGTCTCTCTACAGTCTCTCTCTACAGTCTCTCTACAGTCTCTCTCTACAGTCTCTCTCTACAGTCTCTCTACAGTCTCTCTCTACAGTCTCTCTCTACAGTCTCTCTACAGTCTCTCTCTACAGTCTCTCTCTACAGTCTCTCTACAGTCTCTCTCTACAGTCTCTCTACAGTCTCTCTACAGTCTCTCTCTACAGTCTCTCTACAGTCTCTCTCTACAGTCTCTCTCTACAGTCTCTCTACAGTCTCTCTCTACAGTCTCTCTCTACAGTCTCTCTACAGTCTCTCTCTACAGTCTCTCTACAGTCTCTCTACAGTCTCTCTACAGTCTCTCTCTACAGTCTCTCTACAGTCTCTCTACAGTCTCTCTCTACAGTCTCTCTACAGTCTCTCTACAGTCTCTCTCTACAGTCTCTCTCTACAGTCTCTCTACAGTCTCTCTACAGTCTCTCTACAGTCTCTCTATAGTCTCTCTCTACAGTCTCTCTCTACAGTCTCTCTACAGTCTCTCTACAGTCTCTCTACAGTCTCTCTCTATAGTCTCTCTACAGTCTCTCTACAGTCTCTCTACATTCTCTACAGTCTCTCTCTACAGTCTCTCTACAGTCTCTCTACAGTCTCTCTCTACAGTCTCTCTACAGTCTCTCTACAGTCTCTCTCTACAGTCTCTCTCTACAGTCTCTCTACAGTCTCTCTCTACAGTCTCTCTACTCTAGTCTCTCTACAGTCTCTATCTAAGTCTCTCTACAGTCTCTCTACAGTCTCTCTTTACAGTCTCTCTCTACAGTCTCTCTATACAGTCTCTCTACAGTCTCTCTCTACAGTCTCTCTCTACAGTCTCTCTACTGTCTCTCTACAGTCTCTCTACAGTCTCTCTACAGTCTCTCTCTACAGTCTCTCTCTACAGTCTCTCTACAGTCTCTCTCTACAGTCTCTCTCTACAGTCTCTCTACAGTCTCTCTACAGTCTCTCTCTACAGTCTCTCTCTACAGTCTCTCTACAGTCTCTCTACAGTCTCTCTCTACAGTCTCTCTCTACAGTCTCTCTACAGTCTCTCTACAGTCTCTCTACAGTCTATCTACAGTCTCTCTCTACAGTCTCTCTACAGTCTCTCTACAGTCTCTCTCTACAGTCTCTCTACAGTCTCTCTCTACAGTCTCTCTACAGTCTCTCTCTACAGTCTCTCTACAGTCTCTCTCTACAGTCTCTCTCTACAGTCTCTCTACAGTCTCTCTACAGTCTCTCTCTACAGTCTCTCTACAGTCTCTCTCTACAGTCTCTCTCTACAGTCTCTCTACAGTCTCTCTTTACAGTCTCTCTCTACAGTCTCTCTACAGTCTCTCTACAGTCTCTCTACAGTCTCTCTCTACAGTCTCTCTACAGTCTCTCTACAGTCTCTCTCTACAGTCTCTCTCTACAGTCTCTCTCTACAGTCTCTCTACAGTCTCTCTATAGTCTCTCTCTACAGTCTCTCTCTACAGTCTCTCTCTACAGTCTCTCTACAGTCTCTCTACAGTCTCTCTACAGTCTCTCTCTATAGTCTCTCTACAGTCTCTCTACAGTCTCTCTCTACATTCTCTCTACAGTCTCTCTCTACAGTCTCTCTACAGTCTCTCTACAGTCTCTCTCTACAGTCTCTCTACAGTCTCTCTCTACAGTCTCTCTACAGTCTCTCTCTACAGTCTCTCTACAGTCTCTCTCTACAGTCTCTCTCTACAGTCTCTCTACAGTCTCTCTCTACAGTCTCTCTACAGTCTCTCTACAGTCTCTATCTAAAGTCTCTCTACAGTCTCTCTACAGTCTCTCTACAGTCTCTCTCTACAGTCTCTCTTTACAGTCTCTCTCTACAGTCTCTCTATACAGTCTCTCTACAGTCTCTCTCTACAGTCTCTCTCTACAGTCTCTCTACTGTCTCTCTACAGTCTCTCTACAGTCTCTCTACAGTCTCTCTCTACAGTCTCTCTACAGTCTCTCTACAGTCTCTCTACAGTCTCTCTCTACAGTCTCTCTACAGTCTCTCTACAGTCTCTCTCTACAGTCTCTCTACAGTCTCTCTCTACAGTCTCTCTCTACAGTCTCTCTACAGTCTCTCTCTACAGTCTCTCTCTACAGTCTCTCTACAGTCTCTCTACAGTCTCTCTACAGTCTCTCTACAGTCTCTCTCTACAGTCTCTCTACAGTCTCTCTCTACAGTCTCTCTCTACAGTCTCTCTCTACAGTCTCTCTACAGTCTCTCTATAGTCTCTCTCTACAGTCTCTCTCTACAGTCTCTCTCTACAGTCTCTCTACAGTCTCTCTACAGTCTCTCTACAGTCTCTCTCTATAGTCTCTCTACAGTCTCTCTACAGTCTCTCTCTACATTCTCTCTACAGTCTCTCTCTACAGTCTCTCTACAGTCTCTCTACAGTCTCTCTCTACAGTCTCTCTACAGTCTCTCTCTACAGTCTCTCTACAGTCTCTCTCTACAGTCTCTCTACAGTCTCTCTCTACAGTCTCTCTCTACAGTCTCTCTACAGTCTCTCTCTACAGTCTCTCTACAGTCTCTCTACAGTCTCTATCTAAAGTCTCTCTACAGTCTCTCTACAGTCTCTCTACAGTCTCTCTCTACAGTCTCTCTTTACAGTCTCTCTCTACAGTCTCTCTATACAGTCTCTCTACAGTCTCTCTCTACAGTCTCTCTCTACAGTCTCTCTACTGTCTCTCTACAGTCTCTCTACAGTCTCTCTACAGTCTCTCTCTACAGTCTCTCTACAGTCTCTCTACAGTCTCTCTACAGTCTCTCTCTACAGTCTCTCTACAGTCTCTCTACAGTCTCTCTCTACAGTCTCTCTCTACAGTCTCTCTACAGTCTCTCTCTACAGTCTCTCTCTACAGTCTCTCTACAGTCTCTCTACAGTCTCTCTCTACAGTCTCTCTCTACAGTCTCTCTCTACAGTCTCTCTACAGTCTCTCTACAGTCTCTCTACAGTCTCTCTCTACAGTCTCTCTCTACAGTCTCTCTACAGTCTCTCTCTACAGTCTCTCTCTACAGTCTCTCTACAGTCTCTCTACAGTCTCTCTCTACAGTCTCTCTCTACAGTCTCTCTCTACAGTCTCTCTACAGTCTCTCTACAGTCTCTCTACAGTCTCTCTCTCCAGTCTCTCTCTACAGTCTCTCTACAGTCTCTCTCTACAGTCTCTCTCTACAGTCTCTCTACAGTCTCTCTCTACAGTCTCTCTACAGTCTCTCTACAGTCTCTCTCTACAGTCTCTCTCTACAGTCTCTCTACAGTCTCTCTCTACAGTCTCTCTCTACAGTCTCTCTACAGTCTCTCTACAGTCTCTCTACAGTCTCTCTACAGTCTCTCTCTACAGTCTCTCTCTACAGTCTCTCTACAGTCTCTCTACAGTCTCTCTCTACAGTCTCTCTACAGTCTCTCTCTACAGTCTCTCTACAGTCTCTCTACAGTCTCTCTCTACAGTCTCTCTCTACAGTCTCTCTACAGTCTCTCTACAGTCTCTCTATAGTCTCTCTCTACTGTCTCTCTCTACAGTCTCTCTCTACAGTCTCTCTACAGTCTCTCTACAGTCTCTCTACAGTCTCTCTACAGTCTCTCTCTATAGTCTCTCTACAGTCTCTCTACAGTCTCTCTACATTCTCTCTACAGTCTCTCTCTACAGTCTCTCTACAGTCTCTCTACAGTCTCTCTCTACAGTCTATCTACAGTCTCTCTCTACAGTCTCTCTCTACAGTCTCTCTACAGTCTCTCTCTACAGTCTCTCTACAGTCTCTCTACAGTCTCTATCTAAAGTCTCTCTACAGTCTCTCTACAGTCTCTCTTTACAGTCTCTCTCTACAGTCTCTCTATACAGTCTCTCTACAGTCTCTCTCTACAGTCTCTCTCTACAGTCTCTCTACTGTCTCTCTACAGTCTCTCTACAGTCTCTCTACAGTCTCTCTCTACAGTCTCTCTACAGTCTCTCTACAGTCTCTCTCTACAGTCTCTCTCTACAGTCTCTCTACAGTCTCTCTCTACAGTCTCTCTCTACAGTCTCTCTCTACAGTCTCTCTACAGTCTCTCTCTACAGTCTCTCTACAGTCTCTCTACAGTCTCTCTACAGTCTCTCTCTACAGTCTCTCTCTACAGTCTCTCTACAGTCTCTCTACAGTCTCTCTCTACAGTCTCTCTACAGTCTCTCTCTACAGTCTCTCTACACAGTCTCTCTCTACAGTCTCTCTACAGTCTCTCTCTACAGTCTCTCTACAGTCTCTCTCTACATGTCTCTCTACAGTCTCTCTCTACAGTCTCTCTACAGTCTCTCTACAGTCTCTCTCTACAGTCTCTCTACAGTCTCTCTCTACAGTCTCTCTACAGTCTCTCTCTACAGTCTCTCTACAGTCTCTCTCTACAGTCTCTCTCTACAGTCTCTCTACAGTCTCTCTACAGTCTCTCTCTACAGTCTCTCTACAGTCTCTCTCTACAGTCTCTCTCTACAGTCTCTCTCTACAGTCTCTCTCCAGTCTCTCTCTACAGTCTCTCTACAGTCTCTCTCTACAGTCTCTCTACAGTCTCTCTACAGTCTCTCTACAGTCTCTCTCTACAGTCTCTCTCTACAGTCTCTCTACAGTCTCTCTCTACAGTCTCTCTACAGTCTCTCTACAGTCTCTCTCTACAGTCTCTCTACAGTCTCTCTCTACAGTCTCTCTCTACAGTCTCTCTACAGTCTCTCTCTACAGTCTCTCTACAGTCTCTCTACAGTCTCTCTCTACAGTCTCTCTACAGTCTCTCTCTACAGTCTCTCTCTACAGTCTCTCTACAGTCTCTCTCTACAGTCTCTCTCTACAGTCTCTCTACAGTCTCTCTCTACAGTCTCTCTCTACAGTCTCTCTACAGTCTCTCTCTACAGTCTCTCTACAGTCTCTCTACAGTCTCTCTACAGTCTCTCTCTACAGTCTCTCTACAGTCTCTCTCTACAGTCTCTCTCTACAGTCTCTCTACAGTCTCTCTCTACAGTCTCTCTCTACAGTCTCTCTACAGTCTCTCTCTACAGTCTCTCTCTACAGTCTCTCTACAGTCTCTCTACAGTCTCTCTCTACAGTCTCTCTCTACAGTCTCTCTACAGTCTCTCTCTACAGTCTCTCTACAGTCTCTCTACAGTCTCTCTCTACAGTCTCTCTCTACAGTCTCTCTACAGTCTCTCTACAGTCTCTCTATAGTCTCTCTCTACAGTCTCTCTCTACAGTCTCTCTCTACAGTCTCTCTACAGTCTCTCTACAGTCTCTCTACAGTCTCTCTCTATAGTCTCTCTACAGTCTCTCTACAGTCTCTCTACATTCTCTCTACAGTCTCTCTCTACAGTCTCTCTACAGTCTCTCTACAGTCTCTCTCTACAGTCTCTCTACAGTCTCTCTACAGTCTCTCTCTACAGTCTCTCTCTACAGTCTCTCTACAGTCTCTCTCTACAGTCTCTCTACAGTCTCTCTACAGTCTCTATCTAAAGTCTCTCTACAGTCTCTCTACAGTCTCTCTTTACAGTCTCTCTCTACAGTCTCTCTATACAGTCTCTCTCTACAGTCTCTCTACTGTCTCTCTACAGTCTCTCTACAGTCTCTCTACAGTCTCTCTCTACAGTCTCTCTACAGTCTCTCTACAGTCTCTCTCTACAGTCTCTCTCTACAGTCTCTCTACAGTCTCTCTCTACAGTCTCTCTACAGTCTCTCTACAGTCTCTATCTAAAGTCTCTCTACAGTCTCTCTACAGTCTCTCTTTACAGTCTCTCTCTACAGTCTCTCTCTACAGTCTCTCTCTACAGTCTCTCTACTGTCTCTCTACAGTCTCTCTACAGTCTCTCTACAGTCTCTCTCTACAGTCTCTCTACAGTCTCTCTACAGTCTCTCTCTACAGTCTCTCTCTACAGTCTCTCTACAGTCTCTCTCTACAGTCTCTCTCTACAGTCTCTCTACAGTCTCTCTACAGTCTCTCTCTACAGTCTCTCTCTACAGTCTCTCTACAGTCTCTCTACAGTCTCTCTACAGTCTCTCTCTACAGTCTCTCTACAGTCTCTCTCTACAGTCTCTCTCTACAGTCTCTCTACAGTCTCTCTCTACAGTCTCTCTACAGTCTATCTACAGTCTCTCTCTACAGTCTCTCTACAGTCTCTCTCTACAGTCTCTCTACAGTCTATCTACAGTCTCTCTCTACAGTCTCTCTACAGTCTCTCTACAGTCTCTCTCTACAGTCTCTCTACAGTCTCTCTACAGTCTCTCTACAGTCTCTCTCTACAGTCTCTCTACAGTCTCTCTACAGTCTCTCTCTACAGTCTCTCTACAGTCTCTCTCTACAGTCTCTCTACAGTCTCTCTCTACAGTCTCTCTACAGTCTCTCTCTACAGTCTCTCTCTACAGTCTCTCTACAGTCTCTCTACAGTCTCTCTCTACAGTCTCTCTCTACAGTCTCTCTACAGTCTCTCTCTACAGTCTCTCTACAGTCTCTCTACAGTCTCTCTCTACAGTCTCTCTACAGTCTCTCTCTACAGTCTCTCTACAGTCTCTCTCTACAGTCTCTCTACAGTCTCTCTCTACAGTCTCTCTCTACAGTCTCTCTACAGTCTCTCTACAGTCTCTCTCTACAGTCTCTCTACAGTCTCTCTCTACAGTCTCTCTACAGTCTCTCTACAGTCTCTCTCTACAGTCTCTCTACAGTCTCTCTCTACAGTCTCTCTACAGTCTCTCTACAGTCTCTCTACAGTCTCTCTCTACAGTCTCTCTCTACAGTCTCTCTACAGTCTCTCTCTACAGTCTCTCTACAGTCTCTCTACAGTCTCTCTCTACAGTCTCTCTACAGTCTATCTCTACAGTCTCTCTACAGTCTCTCTCTACAGTCTCTCTACAGTCTCTCTCTACAGTCTCTCTACAGTCTCTCTACAGTCTCTCTCTACAGTCTCTCTACAGTCTCTCTCTACAGTCTCTCTCTACAGTCTCTCTACAGTCTCTCTCTACAGTCTCTCTCTACAGTCTCTCTACAGTCTCTCTCTACAGTCTCTCTCTACAGTCTCTCTACAGTCTCTCTCTACAGTCTCTCTACAGTCTCTCTACAGTCTCTCTACAGTCTCTCTCTACAGTCTCTCTACAGTCTCTCTCTACAGTCTCTCTCTACAGTCTCTCTACAGTCTCTCTCTACAGTCTCTCTCTACAGTCTCTCTACAGTCTCTCTACAGTCTCTCTCTACAGTCTCTCTACAGTCTCTCTCTACAGTCTCTCTACAGTCTCTCTCTACAGTCTCTCTACAGTCTATCTACAGTCTCTCTCTACAGTCTCTCTACAGTCTCTCTACAGTCTCTCTCTACAGTCTCTCTACAGTCTCTCTCTACAGTCTCTCTACAGTCTCTCTCTACAGTCTCTCTCTACAGTCTCTCTACAGTCTCTCTACAGTCTCTCTCTACAGTCTCTCTACAGTCTCTCTCTACAGTCTCTCTCTACAGTCTCTCTACAGTCTCTCTCTACAGTCTCTCTCTACAGTCTCTCTACAGTCTCTCTACAGTCTCTCTACAGTCTCTCTCTACAGTCTCTCTACAGTCTCTCTACAGTCTCTCTCTACAGTCTCTCTCTACAGTCTCTCTCTACAGTCTCTCTACAGTCTCTCTATAGTCTCTCTCTACAGTCTCTCTCTACAGTCTCTCTCTACAGTCTCTCTACAGTCTCTCTACAGTCTCTCTACAGTCTCTCTCTATAGTCTCTCTACAGTCTCTCTACAGTCTCTCTCTACATTCTCTCTACAGTCTCTCTCTACAGTCTCTCTACAGTCTCTCTACAGTCTCTCTCTACAGTCTCTCTACAGTCTCTCTCTACAGTCTCTCTACAGTCTCTCTACAGTCTCTATCTAAAGTCTCTCTACAGTCTCTCTACAGTCTCTCTTTACAGTCTCTCTCTACAGTCTCTCTATACAGTCTCTCTACAGTCTCTCT
>JAPTMU010000136.1:529544-545814 GCA_028583405.1 Pogonophryne albipinna | reverse complement strand
GCCATAAGAAATGACTCTAAGCTGCAGATAGAGCCATAAGAAATGACTCTGGAGAAGCTGCAGATAGAGCCATAAGAAATGACTCTGGAGAAGCTGCAGATAGAGCCATAAGAAATGACTCTGGAGAAGCTGCAGATAAAGCCATAAGAAATGACTCTAAGCTGCAGATAGAGCCATAAGAAATGACTCTGGAGAAGCTGCAGATAGAGCCATAAGAAATGACTCTGGAGAAGCTGCAGATAGAGCCATAAGAAATGACTCTGGAGAAGCTGCAGATAGAGCCATAAGAAATGACTCTGGAGAAGCTGCAGATAGAGCCATAAGAAATGACTCTAAGCTGCAGATAGAGCCATAAGAAATGACTCTAAGCTGCAGATAGAGCCATAAGAAATGACTCTAAGCTGCAGATAGAGCCATAAGAAATGACTCTGGAGAAGCTGCAGATAGAGCCATAAGAAATGACTCTGGAGAAGCTGCAGATAGAGCCATAAGAAATGACTCTGGAGAAGCTGCAGATAAAGCCATAAGAAATGACTCTAAGCTGCAGATAGAGCCATAAGAAATGACTCTGGAGAAGCTGCAGATAGAGCCATAAGAAATGACTCTGGAGAAGCTGCAGATAAAGCCATAAGAAATGACTCTGGAGAAGCTGCAGATAGAGCCATAAGAAATGACTCTGGAGAAGCTGCAGATAGAGCCATAAGAAATGACTCTAAGCTGCAGATAGAGCCATAAGAAATGACTCTAAGCTGCAGATAGAGCCATAAGAAATGACTCTAAGCTGCAGATAGAGCCATAAGAAATGACTCTGGAGAAGCTGCAGATAGAGCCATAAGAAATGACTCTGGAGAAGCTGCAGATAGAGCCATAAGAAATGACTCTGGAGAAGCTGCAGATAAAGCCATAAGAAATGACTCTAAGCTGCAGATAGAGCCATAAGAAATGACTCTGGAGAAGCTGCAGATAGAGCCATAAGAAATGACTCTGGAGAAGCTGCAGATAAAGCCATAAGAAATGACTCTGGAGAAGCTGCAGATAGAGCCATAAGAAATGACTCTGGAGAAGCTGCAGATAGAGCCATAAGAAATGACTCTAAGCTGCAGATAGAGCCATAAGAAATGACTCTGGAGAAGCTGCAGATAGAGCCATAAGAAATGACTCTAAGCTGCAGATAGAGCCATAAGAAATGACTCTAAGCTGCAGATAGAGCCATAAGAAATGACTCTGGAGAAGCTGCAGATAGAGCCATAAGAAATGACTCTGGAGAAGCTGCAGATAGAGCCATAAGAAATGACTCTGGAGAAGCTGCAGATAGAGCCATAAGAAATGACTCTGGAGAAGCTGCAGATAGAGCCATAAGAAAAGACTCTAAGCTGCAGATAGAGCCATAAGAAAAGACTCTGGAGAAGCTGCAGATAGAGCCATAAGAAATGACTCTGGAGAAGCTGCAGATAGAGCCATAAGAAATGACTCTAAGCTGCAGATAGAGCCATAAGAAATGACTCTAAGCTGCAGATAGAGCCATAAGAAATGAATGCAGCTGATTATTTAATGTGTAATGTTGTTTTTATAGGCAATAATTTAAGCTTTGTTAGTTCCAGGTTTAATATTTGCAATAAGTTCATTTCAATAAGTTCTGCAATAAACATTGAACCAGACCGGCCCTCCACTAGTACCCATTTTTTTATTTTGGCCCACTGTGTGTTTGAGTTTGACACCCCTGGTTTAAGAACTCATCATGCTGACTCAGGTCAGGGTTCAGGACTCATGATGCTGACTCAGGTCAGGGTTCAGGACTCATAATGCTGACTCAGGTCAGGGTTCAGGACTCATGATGCTGACTCAGGTCAGGGTTCAGGACTCATCATGCTGACTCAGGTCAGGGTTCAGGACTCATGATGCTGACTCAGGTCAGGGTTCAGGACTCATGATGCTGACTCAGGTCAGGGTTCAGGACTCATGATGCTGACTCAGGTCAGGGTTCAGGACTCATGATGCTGACTCAGGTCAGGGTTCATGACTCATAATGCTGACTCAGGTCAGGGTTCAGGACTCATAATGCTGACTCAGGTCAGGGTTCAGGACTCATGATGCTGACTCAGGTCAGGGTTCAGGACTCATGATGCTGACTCAGGTCAGGGTTCAGGACTCATCATGCTGACTCAGGTCAGGGTTCAGGACTCATCATGCTGACTCAGGTCAGGGTTCAGGACTCATAATGCTGACTCAGGTCAGGGTTCAGGACTCATCATGCTGACTCAGGTCAGGGTTCAGGACTCATAATGCTGACTCAGGTCAGGGTTCAGGACTCATAGTGCTGACTCATATCAGGGTTCAGGACTCATGATGCTGACTCAGGGTTCAGGACTCATCATGCTGACTCAGGTCAGGGTTCAGGACTCATAATGCTGACTCAGGTCAGGGTTCAGGACTCATAATGCTGACTCAGGGTTCAGGACTCATCATGCTGACTCAGGGTTCAGGACTCATAATGCTGACTCAGGGTTCAGGACTCATAATGCTGACTCAGGGTTCAGGACTCATAATGCTGACTCAGGGTTCAGGACTCATGATGCTGACTCAGGGTTCAGGACTCATAATGCTGACTCAGGGTTCAGGACTCATAATGCTGACTCAGGGTTCAGGACTCATAATGCTGACTCAGGGTTCAGGACTCATCATGCTGACTCAGGGTTCAGGACTCATGATGCTGACTCAGGTCAGGGTTCAGGACTCATGATGCTGACTCAGGGTTCAGGACTCATAATGCTGACTCAGGGTTCAGGACTCATAATGCGGACTCAGGTCAGGGTTCAGGACTCATGATGCTGACTCAGGGTTCAGGACTCATAATGCTGACTCAGGGTTCAGGACTCATAATGCTGACTCAGGGTTCAGGACTCATGATGCTGACTCAGGGTTCAGGACTCATAATGCTGACTCAGGTCAGGGTTCAGGACTCATAATGCGGACTCAGGTCAGGGTTCAGGACTCATAATGCGGACTCAGGGTTCAGGACTCATGATGCTGACTCAGGGTTCAGGACTCATGATGCTGACTCAGGGTTCAGGACTCATAATGCTGACTCAGGGTTCAGGACTCATAATGCGGACTCAGGGTTCAGGACTCATCATGCTGACACAGGGTTCAGGACTCATGATGCTGACTCAGGGTTCAGGACTCATAATGCTGACTCAGGTCAGGGTTCAGGACTCATAATGCGGACTCAGGTCAGGGTTCAGGACTCATAATGCGGACTCAGGGTTCAGGACTCATGATGCTGACTCAGGGTTCAGGACTCATGATGCTGACTCAGGGTTCAGGACTCATGATGCGGACTCAGGGTTCAGGACTCATGATGCTGACTCAGGGTTCAGGACTCATGATGCGGACTCAGGGTTCAGGACTTATGATGCTGACTCAGGGTTCAGGACTCATGATGCTGACTCAGGGTTCAGGACTCATGATGCTGACTCAGGGTTCAGGACTCATGATGCGGACTCAGGGTTCAGGACTCATGATGCTGACTCAGGGTTCAGGACTCATGATGCTGACTCAGGGGTCAGGACTCATAATGCGGACTCAGGGTTCAGGACTCATGATGCTGACTCAGGGTTCAGGACTCATGATGCGGACTCAGGGTTCAGGACTTATGATGCTGACTCAGGGTTCAGGACTCATGATGCTGACTCAGGGTTCAGGACTCATGATGCTGACTCAGGGTTCAGGACTCATGATGCGGACTCAGGGTTCAGGACTCATGATGCTGACTCAGGGTTCAGGACTCATGATGCTGACTCAGGGGTCAGGACTCATAATGCTGACTCAGGGGTCAGGACTCATGATGCGGACTCAGGGTTCAGGACTCATAATGCTGACTCAGGGTTCAGGACTCATGATGCTGACTCAGGATTCAGGACTCATGATGCTGACTCAGGGGTCAGGACTCATAATGCCGACTCAGGGTTCAGGACTCATAATGCGGACTCAGGGTTCAGGACTCATAATGCGGACTCAGGGTTCAGGACTCATAATGCGGACTCAGGGTATGCACCGAGTGCCGAGTAGAACAAAAGGAAAAGACATAAAGAAAGACTTATAAAGAAAATACAGATACAAATAAAAAGATATGTATCAAATGGATGCAGATTCTCATGTCTGTCTGTGAGTGTTTGGATGTGAACTGAACTGAGTGTGTTTCAGTTCTACCGGCCTCTGAAGGTCCGCGTGGCGCTGACCGGGCTGGAGATCTGGAGCGACAGCGATAAGATCCCCGTGGAGAAAAGTCCCACGGACACTCTGAACAGCTTCCTGAGGTGGAGGACCCAGAACCTGCTGCCGAGACTCCGCCACGACAACGCCCAGCTCGTCAAGTAGGAGCAGGGAGGGGCCGTAAGGCTGCAGTGCAGATGTGAAAGCCTGAAGTCACAGGCTCCAACAATGCAACGCAGATATCAATCGTAAAAAACAATACAAAAAGTCGAAGGAGAAACAGAGTAGATGTTTACAATCACAATCACGTGTAAGCAAATGTAATCAGTAATCTGAGTATCGAAATATACATTTTACCTGAACTTGGGATTTCCTCAATTTCAAATGCAATGCTAGTCTTTTTTTGATAATCTCAAAATTCTGCATAATTTTTAATCCTGCTAGTAATCCTAATGTTTCTTTTAAAATGTACCAGAAACCTCATTACATCTTTTTTTAATGGAAGTGTTGCTTCAGAACACAGTTACCTGTTCAGGAGGAAGCTCACCACAATAAGAGCCTCAGGTTGTGTCAGCATTCTGACGGGTGGTGTTTCTTCTCAGGGGGGGTTCAGGAGGAAGCTCACCACAATAAGAGCCTCAGGTTGTGTCAGCATTCTGACGGGTGGTGTTTCTTCTCAGGGGGGGTTCAGGAGGAAGCTCACCACAATAAGAGCCTCAGGTTAAGTCGGCGTTCTGACGGGTGGTGTTTCTTCTCAGGGGGGGTTCAGGAGGAAGCTCACCACAAGAAGAGCCTCAGGTTGTGTCGGCGTTCTGACGGGTGGTGTTTCTTCTCAGGGGGGGTTCAGGAGGAAGCTCACCACAATAAGAGCCTCAGGTTGTGTCGGCGTTCTGATGGGTGGTGTTTCTTCTCAGGAGGGGTTCAGGAGGAAGCTCACCACAATAAGAGCCTCAGGTTGTGTCGGCTTTCTGACGGGTGGTGTTTCTTCTCAGGTGGTTTCAGGAGGAAGCTCACCACAATAAGAGCCTCAGGTTGTGTCGGCGTTCTGACGGGTGGTGTTTCTTCTCAGGGGGGTTCAGGAGGAAGCTCACCACAATAAGAGCCTCAGGTTGTGTCGGCGTTCTGACGGGTGGTGTTTCTTCTCAGGGGGGGTTCAGGAGGAAGCTCACCACAATAAGAGCCTCAGGTTGTGTCGGCGTTCTGACGGGTGGTGTTTCTTCTCAGGGGGTTTTAGGAGGAAGCTCACCACAATAAGAGCCTCAGGTTGTGTCGGCGTTCTGATGGGTGGTGTTTCTTCTCAGTGGGGGCTTCTTGTTCAGGAGGAAGCTCACCACAATAAGAGCCTCAGGTTGTGTCGGCGTTCTGACGGGTGGTGTTTCTTCTCAGGGGGGGTTCAGGAGGAAGCTCACCACAATAAGAGCGTCAGGTTGTGTCAGCGTTCTGACGGGTGGTGTTTCTTCTCAGGGGGGGTTCAGGAGGAAGCTCACCACAATAAGAGCCTCAGGTTGTGTCGGCGTTCTGACTGGTGGTGTTTCTTCTCAGGGGGGGTTCAGGAGGAAGCTCACCACAATAAGAGTCTCAGGTTGTGTCAGCGTTCTGACGGGTGGTGTTTCTTCTCGGGGGGTTCAGGAGGAAGCTCACCACAATAAGAGCCTCAGGTTGTGTTGGCGTTCTGACGGGTGGTGTTTCTTCTCAGGGGGGGTTCAGGAGGAAGCTCACCACAATAAGAGCCTCAGGTTGTGTCGGCGTTCTGACGGGTGGTGTTTCTTCTCAGGGGGGGTTCAGGAGGAAGCTCACCACAATAAGAGCCTCAGGTTGTGTCGGCGTTTTGACGGGTGGTGTTTCTTCTCAGGTGGTTTCAGGAGGAAGCTCACCACAATAAGAGCCTCAGGTTGTGTCGGCGTTCTGACGGGTGGTGTTTCTTCTCAGGGGCGGCTCGTTTGACGGCACCACGGTGGGGATGGCCTCGCAGGCCTCCATGTGCTCCAGGGACCGCTCAGGGGGGGTCAACGTGGTGAGGACATGCTCAAATACTTTCAAAATAAAAGTATTGTTAAAATGTATTTCTGACTTGATTCTGACTTTTTTTGAAAATGTCAAAATTCTGACTTTTTTGTGAAACATTTCGAAGTTCAGATTTTTTCTGAAAACATCTCTAAATTCTGACTTTTTTGAAAATCTCAAATTTCTGACTTTTTCCTCAAAATTCTGAGATTTTGGTGAAAATCAAAACAAATATATTTTTTCTTTTAATCTCAAAATGTCTGTCTTTTTTGTGAAAATCTCAAAATCCCGTTTTCCCCTCAAAATTAAGACTTTTCTTTGAAAATCTAAAAAATCTGACTTTTTTCTCAAAATCTTTAAATCCTGACTATTTTCTCATATGTTCTGGTTCTTCACTGAGAGTTACTCTGAAGTGTCCTCATGGTCTTCAGTCTGCAGTCTCATATGTTCTGGTTCTTCTGTCACTGAGAGTTACTCTGAAGTGTCCTCATGGTCTTCAGTCTGCAGTCTCATATGTTCTGGTTCTTCACTGAGAGTTACTCTGAAGTGTCCTCATGGTCTTCAGTCTGCAGTCTCATATGTTCTGGTTCTTCTGTCAGTGAGAGTTACTCTGAAGTGTCCTCATGGTCTTCAGTCTGCAGTCTCATATGTTCTGGTTCTTCACTGAGAGTTACTCTGAAGTGTCCTCATGGTCTTCAGTCTGCAGTCTCATATGTTCTGGTTCTTCTCTGAGAGTTACTCTGAAGTGTCCTCATGGTCTTCAGTCTGCAGTCTCATATGTTCTGGTTCTTCTGTCAGTGAGAGTTACTCTGAAGTGTCCTCATGGTCTTCAGTCTGCAGTCTCATATGTTCTGGTTCTTCACTGAGAGTTACTCTGAAGTGTCCTCATGGTCTTCAGTCTGCAGTCTCATATGTTCTGGTTCTTCTCTGAGAGTTACTCTAAAGTGTCCTCGTGGTCTTCAGTCTGCAGTCTCATATGTTCTGGTTCTTCTCTGAGAGTTACTCTAAAGTGTCCTCATGGTCTTCAGTCTGCAGTCTCATATGTTCTGGTTCTTCTCTGGGAGTCATTCTAAAGTGTCCTCGTGGTCTTCAGTCTGCAGTCTCATATGTTCTGGTTCTTCTCTGAGAGTCATTCTAAAGTGTCCTCATGGTCTTCAGTCTGCAGTCTCATATGTTCTGGTTCTTCTCTGGGAGTCATTCTAAAGTGTCCTCATGGTCTTCAGTCTGCAGTCTCATATGTTCTGGTTCTTCTCTGAGAGTCATTCTAAAGTGTCCTCATGGTCTTCAGTCTGCAGTCTCATATGTTCTGGTTCTTCTCTGAGAGTCATTCTAAAGTGTCCTCATGGTCTTCAGTCTGCAGTCTCATATGTTCTGGTTCTTCTCTGGGAGTCATTCTAAAGTGTCCTCGTGGTCTTCAGTCTGCAGTCTCATATGTTCTGGTTCTTCTCTGGGAGTCATTCTAAAGTGTCCTCATGGTCTTCAGTCTGCAGTCTCATATGTTCTGGTTCTTCTCTGAGAGTTATTCTAAAGTGTCCTCGTGGTCTTCAGTCTGCAGTCTCATATGTTCTGGTTCTTCTCTGAGAGTCATTCTAAAGTGTCCTCATGGTCTTCAGTCTGCAGTCTCATATGTTCTGGTTCTTCTCTGAGAGTCATTCTAAAGTGTCCTCGTGGTCTTCAGTCTGCAGTCTCATATGTTCTGGTTCTTCTCTGAGAGTCATTCTAAAGTGTCCTCGTGGTCTTCAGTCTGCAGTCTCATATGTTCTGGTTCTTCTCTGAGAGTCATTCTAAAGTGTCCTCATGGTCTTCAGTCTGCAGTCTCATATGTTCTGGTTCTTCTCTGAGAGTCATTCTAAAGTGTCCTCGTGGTCTTCAGTCTGCAGTCTCATATGTTCTGGTTCTTCTCTGAGAGTCATTCTAAAGTGTCCTCGTGGTCTTCAGTCTGCAGTCTCATATGTTCTGGTTCTTCTCTGAGAGTCATTCTAAAGTGTCCTCATGGTCTTCAGTCTGCAGTCTCATATGTTCTGGTTCTTCTCTGAGAGTCATTCTAAAGTGTCCTCATGGTCTTCAGTCTGCAGTCTCATATGTTCTGGTTCTTCTCTGAGAGTCATTCTAAAGTGTCCTCGTGGTCTTCAGTCTGCAGTCTCATATGTTCTGGTTCTTCTCTGAGAGTCATTCTAAAGTGTCCTTGTGGTCTTCAGTCTGCAGTCTCATATGTTCTGGTTCTTCTCTGAGAGTCATTCTAAAGTGTCCTCATGGTCTTCAGTCTGCAGTCTCATATGTTCTGGTTCTTCTCTGAGAGTCATTCTAAAGTGTCCTCATGGTCTTCAGTCTGCAGTCTCATATGTTCTGGTTCTTCTCTGAGAGTTATTCTAAAGTGTCCTCATGGTCTTCAGTCTGCAGTCTCATATGTTCTGGTTCTTCTCTGAGAGTCATTCTAAAGTGTCCTCGTGGTCTTCAGTCTGCAGTCTCATATGTTTCTGGTTCTTCTCTGAGAGTCATTCTAAAGTGTCCTCATGGTCTTCAGTCTGCAGTCTCATATGTTCTGGTTCTTCTCTGAGAGTCATTCTAAAGTGTCCTCATGGTCTTCAGTCTGCAGTCTCATATGTTCTGGTTCTTCTCTGAGAGTCATTCTAAAGTGTCCTCGTGGTCTTCAGTCTGCAGTCTCATATGTTCTGGTTCTTCTCTGGGAGTCATTCTAAAGTGTCCTCATGGTCTTCAGTCTGCAGTCTCATATGTTCTGGTTCTTCTCTGAGAGTCATTCTAAAGTGTCCTCATGGTCTTCAGTCTGCAGTCTCATATGTTCTGGTTCTTCTCTGGGAGTCATTCTAAAGTGTCCTCGTGGTCTTCAGTCTGCAGTCTCATATGTTCTGGTTCTTCTCTGAGAGTCATTCTAAAGTGTCCTCATGGTCTTCAGTCTGCAGTCTCATATGTTCTGGTTCTTCTCTGAGAGTCATTCTAAAGTGTCCTCGTGGTCTTCAGTCTGCAGTCTCATATGTTCTGGTTCTTCTCTGAGAGTCATTCTAAAGTGACCTCATGGTCTTCAGTCTGCAGTCTCATATGTTCTGGTTCTTCTCTGAGAGTCATTCTAAAGTGTCCTCATGGTCTTCAGTCTGCAGTCTCATATGTTCTGGTTCTTCTCTGAGAGTCATTCTAAAGTGTCCTCGTGGTCTTCAGTCTGCAGTCTCATATGTTCTGGTTCTTCTCTGAGAGTCATTCTAAAGTGTCCTCATGGTCTTCAGTCTGCAGTCTCATATGTTCTGGTTCTTCTCTGAGAGTCATTCTAAAGTGTCCTCGTGGTCTTCAGTCTGCAGTCTCATATGTTCTGGTTCTTCACTGAGAGTTACTCTAAAGTGTCCTCATGGTCTTCAGTCTGCAGTCTCATATGTTCTGGTTCTTCTCTGGGAGTCATTCTAAAGTGTCCTCGTGGTCTTCAGTCTGCAGTCTCATATGTTCTGGTTCTTCTCTGAGAGTTACTCTAAAGTGTCCTCTTGGTCTTCAGTCTGCAGTCTCATATGTTCTGGTTCTTCACTGAGAGTTATTCTAAAGTGTCCTCGTGGTCTTCAGTCTGCAGTCTCATATGTTCTGGTTCTTCTCTGAGAGTCATTCTAAAGTGTCCTCGTGGTCTTCAGTCTGCAGTCTCATATGTTCTGGTTCTTCTCTGAGAGTCATTCTAAAGTGTCCTCGTGGTCTTCAGTCTGCAGTCTCATATGTTCTGGTTCTTCACTGAGAGTTACTCTAAAGTGTCCTCATGGTCTTCAGTCTGCAGTCTCATATGTTCTGGTTCTTCTCTGAGAGTCATTCTAAAGTGTCCTCATGGTCTTCAGTCTGCAGTCTCATATGTTCTGGTTCTTCTCTGAGAGTCATTCTAAAGTGTCCTCGTGGTCTTCAGTCTGCAGTCTCATATGTTCTGGTTCTTCTCTGAGAGTCATTCTAAAGTGTCCTCGTGGTCTTCAGTCTGCAGTCTCATATGTTCTGGTTCTTCTCTGAGAGTCATTCTAAAGTGTCCTCGTGGTCTTCAGTCTGCAGTCTCATATGTTCTGGTTCTTCTCTGAGAGTCATTCTAAAGTGTCCTCATGGTCTTCAGTCTGCAGTCTCATATGTTCTGGTTCTTCTCTGAGAGTCATTCTAAAGTGTCCTCGTGGTCTTCAGTCTGCAGTCTCATATGTTCTGGTTCTTCACTGAGAGTTACTCTAAAGTGTCCTCATGGTCTTCAGTCTGCAGTCTCATATGTTCTGGTTCTTCTCTGGGAGTCATTCTAAAGTGTCCTCGTGGTCTTCAGTCTGCAGTCTCATATGTTCTGGTTCTTCTCTGAGAGTTACTCTAAAGTGTCCTCTTGGTCTTCAGTCTGCAGTCTCATATGTTCTGGTTCTTCACTGAGAGTTATTCTAAAGTGTCCTCGTGGTCTTCAGTCTGCAGTCTCATATGTTCTGGTTCTTCTCTGAGAGTCATTCTAAAGTGTCCTCGTGGTCTTCAGTCTGCAGTCTCATATGTTCTGGTTCTTCTCTGAGAGTCATTCTAAAGTGTCCTCGTGGTCTTCAGTCTGCAGTCTCATATGTTCTGGTTCTTCACTGAGAGTTACTCTAAAGCAGGGGTGTCAAACGCAAGGCCCGGGGGCCACATTCGGCCCGCGACTTCATTTTATGTGGCCCCACAAGAGCTTGCAAAGAATATAATATGTTTATTATACGGTTACATGCTACAGAAGCACGTTGTCCATAAACTACATGTCCCACAATGCATCTCAAATATGACTTTTTTCTCAGAATTTGCCTTTTTTTCTCAGAATTTGCCTTTTTTTCTTCAAAATATGTATTTTTTCATAGAATTCCTTTTTCTCAGAATTAGATTTTTAATTCAAAATGTCTCTTCTATTTATTTTTTCTCCAAAATTTGGCTTTTCTTTTTAAATCATTTTGGGACATACACACTGAAAAGACTTGCAATTATTTGCCCTAGACTTCTGCTTTCAGACGTAGTTAATTATGAAGTTATTACCCTATCCGATGATAATCCAATGCAGAGGCAATGATGTAATATAATACATTATTTTATATATATTTATATATGTATTTTTATATAGTCTTAAAGTTACAACCGGCCCTTTGAGTGCAACCATAATGCTGATGTGGCCCGCGATGAAATTGAGTTTGACACCCCTGCTCTAAAGTGTCCTCATGGTCTTCAGTCTGCAGTCTCATATGTTCTGGTTCTTCTCTGAGAGTCATTCTAAAGTGTCCTCGTGGTCTTCAGTCTGCAGTCTCATATGTTCTGGTTCTTCTCTGGGAGTCATTCTAAAGTGTCCTCGTGGTCTTCAGTCTGCAGTCTCATATGTTCTGGTTCTTCTCTGAGAGTTACTCTAAAGTGTCCTCGTGGTCTTCAGTCTGCAGTCTCATATGTTCTGGTTCTTCTCTGAGAGTCATTCTAAAGTGTCCTCGTGGTCTTCAGTCTGCAGTCTCATATGTTCTGGTTCTTCTCTGAGAGTCATTCTAAAGTGTCCTTGTGGTCTTCAGTCTGCAGTCTCATATGTTCTGGTTCTTCTCTGAGAGTCATTCTAAAGTGTCCTCGTGGTCTTCAGTCTGCAGTCTCATATGTTCTGGTTCTTCTCTGAGAGTCATTCTAAAGTGTCCTCCTGGTCTTCAGTCTGCAGTCTCATATGTTCTGGTTCTTCTCTGAGAGTCATTCTAAAGTGTCCTCCTGGTCTTCAGTCTGCAGTCTCATATGTTCTGGTTCTTCTCTGAGAGTCATTCTAAAGTGTCCTTGTGGTCTTCAGTCTGCAGTCTCATATGTTCTGGTTCTTCACTGAGAGTCATTCTAAAGTGTCCTCCTGGTCTTCAGTCTGCAGTCTCATATGTTCTGGTTCTTCTCTGAGAGTCATTCTAAAGTGTCCTCGTGGTCTTCAGTCTCATATGTTCTGGTTCTTCTCGTAGCTCCTCATAGCAGAGCATCTTTACCTCAAAATTCTGATTTCTTTCTGAAAATCAAAAAATTCTGACTTTTTTCTCAAAATCTAAAAATGCTGACTTTTTTCCATCCCATCACTGCACCTGTTTCACCTGTCTGTCTCTCACCTGTCTGTCCGTCACATGTCTCACCCTCAGGACCACCTGGTCAGTGTACTGGGCCTGGCCTCCACAGTGGCTCATGAGCTGGGTCACAACCTGGGGATGAGTCACGACACGGCGGAGCGTCTCTGCTCCTGCAGCAACGAGCGGAGGCTGGGAGGCTGCATCATGGAGCCGTCCACCGGGTCAGTACCAGAACCTCTAAATGGGGTCAGAACCAGAACCTTTAAATGGGGTCAGAACCTGAACCTGGGTCAACTCTTTCAAACTGGGTCAGGAGCAGAACCTTTAAACCAGATGAGGACAAGAGTATTTAAACCGGGTCAGAACCAGGACCCTGACCCGGGTCAGTTTGGTACCAGGAGGTGATTGGTGGATGTGTGTTAATGAGAGGTATTGATTGGTGGATGTGTGTTAATGAGAGGTACTGATTGGTGGATGTGTGTTAATGAGAGGTATTGATTGGTGGATGTGTGTTAATGAGAGGTACTGATTGGTGGATGTGTGTTAATGAGAGGTACTGATTGGTGGATATGTGTTAATGAGAGGTATTGATTGGTGGATATGTGTTAATGAGAGGTACTGATTGGTGGATGTGTGTTAATGAGAGGTACTGATTGGTGTATTTGTGGTTAATGAGAGGTACTGATTGGTGGATGTGTGTTAATGAGAGGTACTGATTGGTGGATGTGTGTTAATGAGAGGTATTGATTGGTGGATGTGTGTTAATGAGAGGTACTGATTGGTGGATGTGTGCTAATGAGAGGTATTGATTGGTGGATGTGTGGTTAATGAGAGGTACTGATTGGTGGATGTGTGTTAATGAGAGGTATTGATTGGTGGATGTGTGTTAATGAGAGGTACTGATTGGTGGATGTGTGTTAATGAGAGGTACTGATTGGTGGATATGTGTTAATGAGAGGTATTGATTGGTGGATATGTGTTAATGAGAGGTACTGATTGGTGGATGTGTGTTAATGAGAGGTACTGATTGGTGTATTTGTGGTTAATGAGAGGTACTGATTGGTGGATATGTGTTAATGAGAGGTACTGATTGGTGGATGTGTGTTAATGAGAGGCATTGATTGGTGGATGTGTGTTAATGAGAGGTATTGATTGGTGGATGTGTGTTAATGAGAGGTATTTATTGGTGGATGTGTGGCTAATGAGAGGTATTGATTGGTGGATATGTGTGGTTAATGAGAGGTATTGATTGGTGGATGTGTGTTAATGAGAGGTTCTGATTGGTGGATGTGGGTTAATGAGAGGTACTGATTGGTGTATTTGTGGTTAATGAGAGGTATTGATTGGTGGATGTGTGTTAATGAGAGGTACTGATTTGTGGATGTGTGTTAATGAGAGGTACTGATTGGTGGATGCGTGTTAATGAGAGGTACTGATTGGTGGATTTGTGGTTAATGAGAGGTATTGATTGGTGGATGTGTGGTTAATGAGAGGTCCTGATTGGTGGATGTGTGTTAATGAGAGGTACTGATTGGTGGATGTGTGTTAATGAGAGGTACTGATTGGTGTATTTGTGGTTAATGAGAGGTATTGATTGGTGGATGTGTGTTAATGAGAGGTATTGATTGGTGGATGTGTGTTAATGAGAGGTACTGATTGGTGGATGTGTGTTAATGAGAGGTATTGATTGGTGGATGTGTGTTAATGAGAGGTATTGATTGGTGGATGTGTGGTTAATGAGAGGTATTGATTGGTGGATGTGTGGTTAATGAGAGGTATTGATTGGTGGATGTGTGGTTAATGAGAGGTATTGATTGGTGGATGTGTGTTAATGAGAGGTATTGATTGGTGGATGTGTGTTAATGAGAGGTATTGATTGGTGGATGTGTGTTAATGAGAGGTATTGATTGGTGGATGTGTGTTAATGAGAGGTACTGATTGGTGGATGTGTGTTAATGAGAGGTATTGATTGGTGGATGTGTGTTAATGAGAGGTACTGATTGGTGGATGTGTGTTAATGAGAGGTATTGATTGGTGGATGTGTGGTTAATGAGAGGTATTGATTGGTGGATGTGTGGTTAATGAGAGGTATTGATTGGTGGATGTGTGGTTAATGAGAGGTATTGATTGGTGGATGTGTGGTTAATGAGAGGTATTGATTGGTGGATGTGTGGTTAATGAGAGGTATTGATTGGTGGATGTGTGTTAATGAGAGGTACTGATTGGTGGATGTGTTTTAATGAGAGGTACTGATTGGTGGATGTGTGTTAATGAGAGGTATTGATTGGTGGATGTGTGTTAATGAGAGGTACTGATTGGTGGATGTGTTTTAATGAGAGGTATTGATTGGTGGATGTGTGTTAATGAGAGGTATTGATTGGTGGATGTGTGTTAATGAGAGGTATTGATTGGTGGATTTGTGTTAATGAGAGGTATTGATTGGTGGATGTGTGGTTAATGAGAGGTATTGATTGGTGGATGTGTGTTAATGAGAGGTACTGATTGGTGGATGTGTGGTTAATGAGAGGTATTGATTGGTGGATGTGTGTTAATGAGAGGTACTGATTGGTGGATGTGTGTTAATGAGAGGTACTGATTGGTGGATGTGTGTTAATGAGAGGTATTGATTGGTGGATGTGTGGTTAATGAGAGGTATTGATTGGTGGATGTGTGTTAATGAGAGGTACTGATTGGTGGATGTGTGTTAATGAGAGGTATTGATTGGTGGATGTGTGGTTAATGAGAGGTATTGATTGGTGGATGTGTGGTTAATGAGAGGTATTGATTGGTGGATGTGTGTTAATGAGAGGTACTGATTGGTGGATGTGTTTTAATGAGAGGTACTGATTGGTGGATGTGTGGTTAATGAGAGGTATTGATTGGTGGATGTGTGGTTAATGAGAGGTATTGATTGGTGGATGTGTGGTTATTGAGAGGTATTGATTGGTGGATGTGTGTTAATGAGAGGTTCTGATTGGTGGATTTGTGGTTAATGATGTTGTGGTTTCGGACCCTTCGTCGGGTCCGAAACCACAACATCTGCAAGCAACAGTGTCTGAGGGCTTCTTAATATTTAATAAACTATGAATGTTTCATATCCATGTAACGGGAAGAAACTCAGCTAACTGATTTTCTTTTGTGCAAAAAAACCCCATAAAGCTAACGCTGAGCCTCTGACTTAGCCCTGTGCGAAAACATCTTAAGGCCGTTAGCACAGAACTCTAGCTATACCGATCGATAGACTTATTGGATCTGCACAAACAAGCTTAGCTAACATCCTGAGAGTCCACAGATTATAGAAACATAAGGATCATCACTGAGCGATCAGAACTCGTGACAGGGGAAGCGAATACAGAGGACACACGAGTAGCTTTAGGTAGCAGAACACGGAGATATGCTCACCTTAGCTGTTACTCTGATCAAAGGTCGTGTTCAAAGGCATTCAAACGAGAACAAACGCTGCTGAAGGTTAATCCATAGGTCATAGCAATGTGTCTGTCACTTTGAACAAATGATTGATAATCCATAATTATGTTGTACTTTGGATTCCTAAAGCTTTGAGTCTACTAACCGTCATCCAAGGGTAGTTTTCACTATAAGTACAACATATCTTTTGGACGGACACTATCATTTACAGTTTTTTACTGTGTTCAATCTGAATCTTCTTTAAAATAAAAAACATCTATATTGGTTCTGACTCTTCTACATCTAACTCACAGGTTTATCATTACTTTGAGAAACAAGATTATTCATTTAACCCTTTTAGAAGATATGGTCATTTGTTCTGGGAATGTCATTTTGGAGCCTGAGACCTGAAAAACAGGCTCGGGTATAGTGACGTATTTCGGGTATATTGACATAACGTAACGTAACGGCTCCGCAGATTCATCCAACTTGACCAATCCGCGGAACCGTTACATTTTGACCAATCCGCGGACTTCCTCACACACACACACTCGGCGGGACGTTGCGAGGCGCGGGACACTGTGAGCTGACTCACTGGTGCGGGGTCGGCGAGACAGCGAGAC
>JAPTMU010000136.1:517044-524544 GCA_028583405.1 Pogonophryne albipinna | reverse complement strand
CAGTCCCAGCAACATCAGTACCAGCAACATCTGTACCAGCAACATCAGTACCAGCAACATCAGTACCAGCAACATCAGTAGCAGCAACATCAGTACCAGCAACATCAGTACCAGCAACATCTGTACCAGCAACATCAGTACCAGCAACATCAGTCCCAGCAACATCAGTACCAGCAACATCAGTACCAGCAACATCAGTACCAGCAACATCTGTACCAGCAACATCAGTACCAGCAACATCAGTACCAGCAACATCAGTCCCAGCAACATCAGTACCAGCAACATCAGTATCAGTACCAGCAACATCAGTAGCAGCAACATCAGTAGCAGCAACATCAGTACCAGCAACATCAGTACCAGCAACATCAGTAGCAGCAACATCAGTACCAGCAACATCAGTAGCAGCAACATCAGTACCAGCAACATCAGTACCAGCAACATCTGTACCAGCAACATCAGTCCCAGCAACATCAGTACCAGCAACATCTGTACCAGCAACATCAGTACCAGCAACATCAGTACCAGCAACATCAGTACCAGCAACATCAGTACCAGCAACATCTGTACCAGCAACATCAGTACCAGCAACATCAGTCCCAGCAACATCAGTACCAGCAACATCAGTACCAGCAACATCAGTACCATCAGTACCAGCAACATCAGTACCAGCAACATCAGTACCAGCAACATCGGTCCCAGCAACATCAGTACCAGCAACATCAGTCCCAGCAACATCAGTACCAGCAACATCAGTACCAGCAACATCAGTACCAGCAACATCAGTACCAGCAACATCAGTAGCAGCAACATCAGTAGCAGCAACATCAGTACCAGCAACATCAGTACCAGCAACATCAGTAGCAGCAACATCAGTACCAGCAACATCAGTACCAGCAACATCAGTACCAGCAACATCAGTACCAGCAACATCAGTCCCAGCAACATCAGTACCAGCAACATCAGTATCAGTACCAGCAACATCAGTAGCAGCAACATCAGTAGCAGCAACATCAGTACCAGCAACATCAGTACCAGCAACATCAGTAGCAGCAACATCAGTACCAGCAACATCAGTAGCAGCAACATCAGTACCAGCAACATCAGTACCAGCAACATCTGTACCAGCAACATCAGTCCCAGCAACATCAGTACCAGCAACATCTGTACCAGCAACATCAGTACCAGCAACATCAGTACCAGCAACATCAGTACCAGCAACATCAGTACCAGCAACATCTGTACCAGCAACATCAGTACCAGCAACATCAGTCCCAGCAACATCAGTACCAGCAACATCAGTACCAGCAACATCAGTACCAGCAACATCAGTACCAGCAACATCAGTACCAGCAACATCGGTCCCAGCAACATCAGTACCAGCAACATCAGTCCCAGCAACATCAGTACCAGCAACATCAGTACCAGCAACATCAGTACCAGCAACATCAGTACCAGCAACATCAGTACCAGCAACATCAGTAGCAGCAACATCAGTAGCAGCAACATCAGTACCAGCAACATCAGTACCAGCAACATCAGTACCAGCAACATCAGTCCCAGCAACATCAGTACCAGCAACATCAGTACCAGCAACATCAGTAGCAGCAACATCAGTAGCAGCAACATCAGTACCAGCAACATCAGTACCAGCAACATCAGTAGCAGCAACATCAGTACCAGCAACATCAGTAGCAGCAACATCAGTACCAGCAACATCAGTACCAGCAACATCTGTACCAGCAACATCAGTCCCAGCAACATCAGTACCAGCAACATCTGTACCAGCAACATCAGTACCAGCAACATCAGTACCAGCAACATCAGTAGCAGCAACATCAGTACCAGCAACATCAGTACCAGCAACATCTGTACCAGCAACATCAGTACCAGCAACATCAGTACCAGCAACATCAGTACCAGCAACATCTGTACCAGCAACATCAGTACCAGCAACATCAGTCCCAGCAACATCGGTACCAGCAACATCGGTACCAGCAACATCGGTCCCAGCAACATCAGTACCAGCAACATCAGTCCCAGCAACATCAGTACCAGCAACATCAGTACCAGCAACATCTGTACCAGCAACATCAGTACCAGCAACATCAGTCCCAGCAACATCAGTACCAGCAACATCAGTACCAGCAACATCAGTACCAGCAACATCAGTAGCAGCAACATCAGTACCAGCAACATCAGTACCAGCAACATCAGTAGCAGCAACATCAGTACCAGCAACATCAGTACCAGCAACATCAGTACCAGCAACATCAGTACAGCAACATCAGTAGCAGCAACATCAGTACCAGCAACATCAGTACCAGCAACATCAGTACCAGCAACATCTGTACCAGCAACATCAGTACCAGCAACATCAGTCCCAGCAACATCAGTACCAGCAACATCAGTACCAGCAACATCAGTACCAGCAACATCAGTACCAGCAACATCAGTACCAGCAACATCAGTACCAGCAACATCAGTAGCAGCAACATCAGTACCAGCAACATCAGTAGCAGCAACATCAGTACCAGCAACATCAGTCCCAGCAACATCAGTACCAGCAACATCAGTAGCAGCAACATCAGTACCAGCAACATCAGTACCAGCAACATCAGTACCAGCACCATCTGTACCAGCAACATCAGTACCAGCAACATCAGTCCCAGCAACATCAGTACCAGCAACATCAGTAGCAGCAACATCAGTACCAGCAACATCAGTACCAGCAACATCAGTACCAGCAACATCAGTAGCAGCAACATCAGTACCAGCAACATCAGTACCAGCAACATCTGTACCAGCAACATCAGTACCAGCAACATCAGTCCCAGCAACATCAGTACCAGCAACATCAGTACCAGCAACATCAGTACCAGCAACATCTGTACCAGCAACATCAGTACCAGCAACATCAGTACCAGCAACATCAGTCCCAGCAACATCAGTACCAGCAACATCAGTATCAGTACCAGCAACATCAGTAGCAGCAACATCAGTAGCAGCAACATCAGTACCAGCAACATCAGTACCAGCAACATCAGTAGCAGCAACATCAGTACCAGCAACATCAGTAGCAGCAACATCAGTACCAGCAACATCAGTACCAGCAACATCTGTACCAGCAACATCAGTCCCAGCAACATCAGTACCAGCAACATCTGTACCAGCAACATCAGTACCAGCAACATCAGTACCAGCAACATCAGTACCAGCAACATCAGTACCAGCAACATCTGTACCAGCAACATCAGTACCAGCAACATCAGTCCCAGCAACATCAGTACCAGCAACATCAGTACCAGCAACATCAGTACCAGCAACATCAGTACCAGCAACATCAGTACCAGCAACATCGGTCCCAGCAACATCAGTACCAGCAACATCAGTCCCAGCAACATCAGTACCAGCAACATCAGTACCAGCAACATCAGTACCAGCAACATCAGTACCAGCAACATCAGTAGCCAGCAACATCAGTAGCAGCAACATCAGTACCAGCAACATCAGTACCAGCAACATCAGTAGCAGCAACATCAGTACCAGCAACATCAGTACCAGCAACATCAGTACCAGCAACATCAGTACCAGCAACATCAGTCCCAGCAACATCAGTACCAGCAACATCAGTATCAGTACCAGCAACATCAGTAGCAGCAACATCAGTAGCAGCAACATCAGTACCAGCAACATCAGTACCAGCAACATCAGTAGCAGCAACATCAGTACCAGCAACATCAGTAGCAGCAACATCAGTACCAGCAACATCAGTACCAGCAACATCTGTACCAGCAACATCAGTCCCAGCAACATCAGTACCAGCAACATCTGTACCAGCAACATCAGTACCAGCAACATCAGTACCAGCAACATCAGTACCAGCAACATCAGTACCAGCAACATCTGTACCAGCAACATCAGTACCAGCAACATCAGTCCCAGCAACATCAGTACCAGCAACATCAGTACCAGCAACATCAGTACCAGCAACATCAGTACCAGCAACATCAGTACCAGCAACATCGGTCCCAGCAACATCAGTACCAGCAACATCAGTCCCAGCAACATCAGTACCAGCAACATCAGTACCAGCAACATCAGTACCAGCAACATCAGTACCAGCAACATCAGTACCAGCAACATCAGTAGCAGCAACATCAGTAGCAGCAACATCAGTACCAGCAACATCAGTACCAGCAACATCAGTACCAGCAACATCAGTCCCAGCAACATCAGTACCAGCAACATCAGTACCAGCAACATCAGTAGCAGCAACATCAGTAGCAGCAACATCAGTACCAGCAACATCAGTACCAGCAACATCAGTAGCAGCAACATCAGTACCAGCAACATCAGTAGCAGCAACATCAGTACCAGCAACATCAGTACCAGCAACATCTGTACCAGCAACATCAGTCCCAGCAACATCAGTACCAGCAACATCTGTACCAGCAACATCAGTACCAGCAACATCAGTACCAGCAACATCAGTAGCAGCAACATCAGTACCAGCAACATCAGTACCAGCAACATCTGTACCAGCAACATCAGTACCAGCAACATCAGTCCCAGCAACATCAGTACCAGCAACATCAGTACCAGCAACATCAGTACCAGCAACATCTGTACCAGCAACATCGGTACCAGCAACATCGGTACCAGCAACATCGGTCCCAGCAACATCAGTACCAGCAACATCAGTCCCAGCAACATCAGTACCAGCAACATCAGTACCAGCAACATCTGTACCAGCAACATCAGTACCAGCAACATCAGTCCCAGCAACATCAGTACCAGCACCATCAGTACCAGCAACATCAGTACCAGCAACATCAGTAGCAGCAACATCAGTACCAGCAACATCAGTACCAGCAACATCAGTAGCAGCAACATCAGTACCAGCAACATCAGTACCAGCAACATCAGTACCAGCAACATCAGTAGCAGCAACATCAGTAGCAGCAACATCAGTACCAGCAACATCAGTACCAGCAACATCAGTACCAGCACCATCTGTACCAGCAACATCAGTACCAGCAACATCAGTCCCAGCAACATCAGTACCAAGCGAGAGAGTTCTTTCCAGAGCAGGGGATATTGTAAATGCCCAAACATCCCAGCTTATAAATACCTGGAAATGTGGACATGCTCATATTCCTAAAAACCTGTCTGATGATGCTGAGTGAGTGACTCGTGAGTTTGAGTTACTTGAAAAACTAAAGTGAAACTTGATGTATTTGATTGCAGGGTCTGATTATTAAATGTCCTTGTTTATTTGTGAGATGCAGCGGCACAAAGAAAATGCCTACTTTGTTTGGTAGCACTATAGGTACAAAAACACTGGTTTTCTTGTTCCAGTCTGTTACTGTCACTTTGTTTTTGACACTTTAAAATACTGCTATCCTACTAAAATGCTGCTATCCTACTAAAATACTGCTATCCTACTAAAATGCTGCTATCCTACTAAAATGCTGCTATCCTACTAAAATACTGCTATCCTACTAAAATACTGCTATCCTACTAAAATACTGCTATCCTACTAAAATGCTGCTATCCTACTAAAATGCTGCTATCCTACTAAAATACTGCTATCCTACTAAAATACTGCTATCCTACTAAAATGCTGCTATCCTACTAAAATACTGCTATCCTACTGAAATACTGCTATCCTACTGAAATACTGCTATCCTACTGAAATGCTGCTATCCTACTGAAATACTGCTATCCTACTAAAATACTGCTATCCTACTAAAATACTGCTATCCTACTAAAATGCTGCTATCCTACTAAAATACTGCTATCCTACTAAAATACTGCTATCCTACTAAAATGCTGCACAAATCAGATTTATTATTTAATAAAGAAACATTTTTCAAGTAAAACATTTTTTTATTGGAAAACCTTTTTTTACACTTTTCCCCCCCTTTATTATTCAATATCGCGATATTATCGTACCGTGAGTTTTTGGTATCGTTACATCCCTACTTTATATACTGTATATACTTTATATACTTTATATACTTTATATACTGTACACTGTGTCCTCAGACGCCACCAGCGCTCCGCCCGTCTGTTTCTCATCCGTCAACAAACAGGGAAACAAATATGGAAACTGTGGAAAGATGAAGAACGGATCCTACATCCCCTGTGGAGACGCGTGAGTACACACAGTACACACATAGTACTCACAGTACACACATAGTACTCACAGTACACACATAGTACACACATAGTACACACAGTACACACATAGTACTCACAGTACACACATAGTACTCACAGTACACACATAGCACACACAGTACACACATAGTACTCACAGTACACACATAGTACTCACAGTACACACATAGTACTCACAGTACACACAGTACACACATAGTACTCACAGTACACACATAGTACTCACAGTACACACATAGTACACACAGTACACACATAGCACACACAGTACACACATAGTACACACACACAGTACACACAGTACACACATAGTACACACATAGTACACACAGTACACACATAGCACACACAGTACACACACACAGTACACACAGTACACACATAGTACACACACAGTACACACATAGTACTCACAGTACACACATAGTACACACAGTACACACATAGCACACACAGTACACACACACAGTACACACAGTACACCAACACAGTACACACAGTACACACACACTAATTAAGGAATTCTAATTTTGAATATCGTCTTAAAATCATTTTCGTATAAAAATTACATCTAAATCTAAAATAGCTGCTGATATTTGCACATCTGTCCTCTGACCTCACATCCTGTGTGTCCTCTGACATCACTTCCTGTGTGTCCTCTGACCTCACTTCCTGTGTGTCCTCTGACATCACTTCCTGTGTGTCCACTGACCTCACTTCCTGTGTGTCCTCTGACATCACTTCCTGTGTGTCCTCTGACCTCGCTTCCTGTGTGTCCTCTGACATCACTTCCTGTGTGTCCTCTGACATCACTTCCTGTGTGTTTAGTGACGTGCAGTGCGGCAGGATCCAGTGTGAGGGGGGGAGGCAGCGCCCCCTGCTGGGCTCCAACACAGAGATCCTCACCACCACGGTGCGCTTCAACCACAGCGACCTGGTCTGCAGAGGAACCTTCTTCCACCTGGGGGACGACGTGTCTGACCCGGCCACCGTGAGCCAGGGGACGGCCTGCAGCCAGAACAAGGTCTAACCAATACCCTAACCCATACCCTAACCCACACCCTAACCCACACCCTAACCCACACCCTAACCCATACCCTAACCCATACCCTAACCCACACCCTAACCATACCCTAACCCACACCCTAAACCATACCCTAACCATACCCTAACCATACCCTAACCCACACCCTAACCCATACCCTAACCCACACCCTAACCATACCCTAACCCTCACCCTAACCATACCCTAACCAATACCCTAACCCACACCCTAACCCACACCCTAACCCATACCCTAACCCATACCCTAACCCA
>JAPTMU010000136.1:494544-512044 GCA_028583405.1 Pogonophryne albipinna | reverse complement strand
GTTCAGGGTCTCAGTGTTAGTGTCTGTGTTCAGGGTCTCAGTGTTAGTGTCTGTGTTCAGGGTCTCAGTGTTAGTGTCTGTGTTCAGGGTCTCAGTGTTAGTGTCTGTGTTCAGGGTCTCAGTGTTAGTGTCTGTGTTCAGGGTCTCAGTGTTAGTGTCTGTGTTCAGGGTCTCAGTGTTAGTGTCTGTGTTCAGGGTCTCGGTGTTAGTGTCTGTGTTCAGGGTCTCAGTGTTAGTGTCTGTGTTCAGGGTCTCGGTGTTAGTGTCTGTGTTCAGGGTCTCAGTGTTAGTGTCTGTGTTCAGGGTCTCAGTGTTAGTGTCTGTGTTCAGGGTCTCGGTGTTAGTGTCTGTGTTCAGGGTCTCGGTGTTAGTGTCTGTGTTCAGGGTCTCAGTGTTAGTGTCTGTGTTCAGGGTCTCATTGTTAGTGTCTGTGTTCAGGGTCTCATTGTTAGTGTCTGTGTTCAGGGTCTCAGTGTTAGTGTCTGTGTTCAGGGTCTCAGTGTTAGTGTCTGTGTTCAGGGTCTCAGTGTTAGTGTATGTGTTCAGGGTCTCATTGTTAGTGTCTGTGTTCAGGGTCTCATTGTTAGTGTCTGTGTTCAGGGTCTCATTGTTAGTGTCTGTGTTCAGGGTCTCAGTGTTAGTGTATGTGGTCAGGGTCTCGGTGTTAGTGTCTGTGTTCAGGGTCTCAGTGTTAGTGTCTGTGTTCAGGGTCTCAGTGTTAGTGTCTGTGTTCAGGGTCTCAGTGTTAGTGTCTGTGTTCAGGGTCTCAGTGTTAGTGTATGTGTTCAGGGTCTCATTGTTAGTGTCTGTGTTCAGGGTCTCATTGTTAGTGTCTGTGTTCAGGGTCTCATTGTTAGTGTCTGTGTTCAGGGTCTCAGTGTTAGTGTATGTGGTCAGGGTCTCGGTGTTAGTGTCTGTGTTCAGGGTCTCGGTGTTAGTGTCTGTGTTCAGGGTCTCGGTGTTAGTGTCTGTGTTCAGGGTCTCAGTGTTAGTGTCTGTGTTCAGGGTCTCAGTGTTAGTGTCTGTGTTCAGGGTCTCAGTGTTAGTGTCTGTGTTCAGGGTCTCAGTGTTAGTGTCTGTGTTCAGGGTCTCAGTGTTAGTGTCTGTGTTCAGGGTCTCATTGTTAGTGTCTGTGTTCAGGGTCTCAGTGTTAGTGTCTGTGTTCAGGGTCTCAGTGTTAGTGTCTGTGTTCAGGGTCTCATTGTTAGTGTCTGTGTTCAGGGTCTCAGTGTTAGTGTCTGTGTTCAGGGTCTCAGTGTTAGTGTCTGTGTTCAGGGTCTCAGTGTTAGTGTCTGTGTTCAGGGTCTCAGTGTTAGTGTCTGTGTTCAGGGTCTCAGTGTTAGTGTCTGTGTTCAGGGTCTCAGTGTTAGTGTCTGTGTTCAGGGTCTCATTGTTAGTGTCTGTGTTCAGGGTCTCATTGTTAGTGTCTGTGTTGAGGGTCTCATTGTTAGTGTCTGTGTTTAGGGTCTCAGTGTTAGTGTCTGTGTTCAGGGTCTCAGTGTTAGTGTCTGTGTTCAGGGTCTCAGTGTTAGTGTCTGTGTTTAGGGTCTCAGTGTTAGTGTCTGTGTTCAGGGTCTCATTGTTAGTGTCTGTGTTCAGGGTCTCATTGTTAGTGTCTGTGGTGAGGGTCTCATTGTTAGTGTCTGTGTTGAGGGTCTCATTGTTAGTGTCTGTGTTTAGGGTCTCAGTGTTAGTGTCTGTGTTCAGGGTCTCAGTGTTAGTGTCTGTGTTCAGGGTCTCATTGTTAGTGTCTGTGTTCAGGGTCTCATTGTTAGTGTCTGTGTTCAGGGTCTCAGTGTTAGTGTCTGTGTTCAGGGTCTCAGTGTTAGTGTCTGTGTTCAGGGTCTCAGTGTTAGTGTATGTGTTCAGGGTCTCAGTGTTAGTGTCTGTGTTCAGGGTCTCATTGTTAGTGTCTGTGTTCAGGGTCTCATTGTTAGTGTCTGTGTTCAGGGTCTCGGTGTTAGTGTATGTGGTCAGGGTCTCGGTGTTAGTGTCTGTGTTCAGGGTCTCAGTGTTAGTGTCTGTGTTCAGGGTCTCAGTGTTAGTGTCTGTGTTCAGGGTCTCAGTGTTAGTGTCTGTGTTCAGGGTCTCAGTGTTAGTGTCTGTGTTCAGGGTCTCAGTGTTAGTGTCTGTGTTCAGGGTCTCAGTGTTAGTGTCTGTGTTCAGGGTCTCAGTGTTAGTGTCTGTGTTCAGGGTCTCAGTGTTAGTGTCTGTGTTCAGGGTCTCAGTGTTAGTGTCTGTGTTCAGGGTCTCAGTGTTAGTGTATGTGTTTAGGATCTCAGTGTTAGTGTCTGTGTTCAGGGTCTCATTGTTAGTGTCTGTGTTCAGGGTCTCATTGTTAGTGTCTGTGTTCAGGGTCTCAGTGTTAGTGTCTGTGTTCAGGGTATCAGTGTTAGTGTCTGTGTTCAGGGTCTCATTGTTAGTGTCTGTGTTCAGGGTCTCATTGTTAGTGTCTGTGTTCAGGGTCTCATTGTTAGTGTCTGTGTTCAGGGTCTCATTGTTAGTGTCTGTGTTCAGGGTCTCATTGTTAGTGTCTGTGTTGAGGGTCTCATTGTTAGTGTCTGTGTTTAGGGTCTCAGTGTTAGTGTCTGTGTTCAGGGTATCAGTGTTAGTGTCTGTGTTCAGGGTCTCATTGTTAGTGTCTGTGTTCAGGGTCTCATTGTTAGTGTCTGTGGTGAGGGTCTCATTGTTAGTGTCTGTGTTGAGGGTCTCATTGTTAGTGTCTGTGTTTAGGGTATCAGTGTTAGTGTCTGTGTTCAGGGTCTCAGTGTTAGTGTCTGTGTTCAGGGTCTCAGTGTTAGTGTCTGTGTTCGGGGTCTCAGTGTTAGTGTCTGTGTTCAGGGTCTCAGTGTTAGTGTCTGTGTTCAGGGTCTCAGTGTTAGTGTCTGTGTTCAGGGTCTCAGTGTTAGTGTCTGTGTTCAGGGTCTCAGTGTTAGTGTCTGTGTTCAGGGTCTCAGTGTTAGTGTCTGTGTTCAGGGTCTCATTGTTAGTGTCTGTGTTCAGGGTCTCATTGTTAGTGTCTGTGTTCAGGGTCTCAGTGTTAGTGTCTGTGTTCAGGGTCTCAGTGTTAGTGTATGTGTTCGGGGTCTCAGTGTTAGTGTCTGTGTTCAGGGTCTCAGTGTTAGTGTCTGTGTTCAGGGTCTCATTGTTAGTGTCTGTGTTCAGGGTCTCAGTGTTAGTGTCTGTGTTCAGGGTCTCAGTGTTAGTGTCTGTGTTCAGGGTCTCAGTGTTAGTGTCTGTGTTCAGGGTCTCAGTGTTAGTGTCTGTGTTCAGGGTCTCAGTGTTAGTGTCTGTGTTCAGGGTCTCAGTGTTAGTGTCTGTGTTCAGGGTATCAGTGTTAGTGTCTGTGTTCAGGGTCTCATTGTTAGTGTCTGTGTTCAGGGTCTCATTGTTAGTGTCTGTGTTCAGGGTCTCATTGTTAGTGTCTGTGTTCAGGGTCTCATTGTTAGTGTCTGTGTTCAGGGTCTCATTGTTAGTGTCTGTGTTGAGGGTCTCATTGTTAGTGTCTGTGTTTAGGGTCTCAGTGTTAGTGTCTGTGTTCAGGGTCTCATTGTTAGTGTCTGTGTTCAGGGTCTCATTGTTAGTGTCTGTGGTGAGGGTCTCATTGTTAGTGTCTGTGTTGAGGGTCTCATTGTTAGTGTCTGTGTTTAGGGTCTCAGTGTTAGTGTCTGTGTTCAGGGTCTCAGTGTTAGTGTCTGTGTTCAGGGTCTCAGTGTTAGTGTCTGTGTTCGGGGTCTCAGTGTTAGTGTCTGTGTTCAGGGTCTCAGTGTTAGTGTCTGTGTTCAGGGTCTCAGTGTTAGTGTCTGTGTTCAGGGTCTCAGTGTTAGTGTCTGTGTTCAGGGTCTCAGTGTTAGTGTCTGTGTTCAGGGTCTCATTGTTAGTGTCTGTGTTCAGGGTCTCATTGTTAGTGTCTGTGTTCAGGGTCTCAGTGTTAGTGTCTGTGTTCAGGGTCTCAGTGTTAGTGTCTGTGTTCGGGGTCTCAGTGTTAGTGTCTGTGTTCAGGGTCTCAGTGTTAGTGTCTGTGTTCAGGGTCTCATTGTTAGTGTCTGTGTTCAGGGTCTCAGTGTTAGTGTCTGTGTTCAGGGTCTCAGTGTTAGTGTCTGTGTTCAGGGTCTCAGTGTTAGTGTCTGTGTTCAGGGTCTCATTGTTAGTGTCTGTGTTCAGGACGCCGGTGATGGAGCGAGCCGACCGCAGGAACGGAGAGCAGGTCCGACCTCTCCGATTTCACCTGAACGCACCGCCGGACATCCCTCTGACCCCCCCTCACAAAGAGGTAACCACGGCAAAGATGCCTTCACTGACCACCGATATGACAACATATTTGTTGTTTTTTTGTTCTTCTTTTGTTCTTCTTCTACAACTTAAATACACATATAAAAATAATAAGAATATATAAATAAAACGTTAAGCATTCCCTAAAAGTCAAACTATATATTTGTACTCTTTTCTTTGAAATCTATTTCATACATTTTAATGAAATGTTTTAATAATTGGACAGATTTACTCTTTAGTCTGTTTTGCATCTTTGATTTGTTGAGTGTTTACAGCTTTTAAAGGCCCAAAGCTACAGATTACCCCAAACACATCACAAGGTATTTTATTAAAATATATGATTCTTAGAGATGTGACACCAGACACAGTCTCTTCTGTCCAGCTGTGAGGTTTAACCTGCAAAGGAAACGCTGTCCATTCGCTAAAAAAAAACAAAATAAACCCTGCGTCTTTCTTTGAAAGCTCCGGCGTGATGTTTGTCTCTTTATTAGTAATAAAGGTCAGCGAGGACAGAAACTGGAAGTCCTGCTTTCACTTCGGCTCTTAAAGCTTTCACATTTCCTCAACTGTGTCTGAGAGGTATTTCTACTTTACTTGAGTATTTCCATTTGTTGCTACTTCATACTTTCCCTCCTCTACAGTTCAGAGGTACATGGTGTACTTCTCCTCCACTACATGTATTTAATCCCTTTAGTTACTTCTCAGATCTGGATGAATGATGTGAAATCTAACCAAGTGTTGAATCAGACTTTAGTTCCACCTGGAGTAAATCCACCAGCTACCCTGCAGTCTACAAAGCCATTCAGACTAGCTGCACCTTCACCAGCTACCCTGCAGTCTACAAAGCCATTCAGACTAGCTGCTCCTTCACCAGCTACCCTGCAGTCTACAAAGCCATTCAGACTAGCTGCACCTTCACCAGCTACCCTGCAGTCTACAAAGTCATTCAAACTAGCTGCACCTTCACCAGCTACCCTGCAGTCTACAAAGCCATTCAGACTAGCTGCACCTTCACCAGCTACCCTGCAGTCTACAAAGCCATTCAGACTAGCTGCACCTTCACCAGCTACCCTGCAGTCTACAAAGCCATTCAGACTAGCTGCACCTTCACCAGCTACCCTGCAGTCTACAAAGCCATTCAGACTAGCTGCTCCTTCACCAGCTACCCTGCAGTCTACAAAGCCATTCAAACTAGCTGCACCTTCACCAGCTACCCTGCAGTCTACAAAGCCATTCAAACTAGCTGCACCTTCACCAGCTTTGAGAACACTTTCATGATCAATCATTATAAAACATATCATATATATTATTCTGAAATGGACCAATCTGCACAACGACTACTTTCACTGTCTTTCACTATATTTTGATGAGAATACTTTTCTACTTTCACTTGAGGAACATTTTGAATGCAGGACTTTTACTGGAACAGAGTATTACTACACTCTG
Source organism: Pogonophryne albipinna (assembly GCA_028583405.1). Lineage (NCBI taxonomy): Eukaryota > Metazoa > Chordata > Actinopteri > Perciformes > Artedidraconidae > Pogonophryne > Pogonophryne albipinna. The sequence continues at coordinate 506,326 of JAPTMU010000136.1, read as the reverse complement.
GTACTTCTACTTTTACTAAGTACAAGATCTGAGTACTTCTACTTTTACTCAAGTACAAGATCTGAGTACTTCTACTTTTACTCAAGTACAAGATCTGAGTACTTTTACTTTTACTCAAGTATCACGCTGCAGAGGTTTCTCACGTCAACAAGCTGCTGGTCTGACCTTTGACCTTCTGCTGCGCATGTGTTAGCTGTTTCTCTGCTTCCTGTTTCCTGTTTCATCAGGTTCATGACCGACCTACTGCTCCCACTAAGCCCCTCCCCCCCGACCCCACCCTAAACCCTCCCCCACAGGTAACCAGGTGCTAATGTCTCTATGCTAACGTCTGTTTATTTACATCTCTGTGCTAATGTCTCTGTGCTAACATCTGTTTATTTACATCTCTGTGCTAACATCTCTGTGCTAACATCTCTGTGCTAACGTCTGTTTATTTACATCTCTGTGCTAATGTCTCTGTGCTAACGTCTGTTTATTTACATCTCTGTGCTAACGTCTCTGTGCTAACATCTGTTTATTTACATCTCTGTGCTAACATCTCTGTGCTAACATCTCTGTGCTAACGTCTGTTTATTTACATCTCTGTGCTAATGTCTCTGTGCTAACATCTGTTTATTTACATCTCTGTGCTAACGTCTCTGTGCTAACGTCTGTTTATTTACATCTCTGTGCTAATGTCTCTGTGCTAACGTCTGTTTATTTACATCTCTGTGCTAATGTCTCTGTGCTAACATCTCTGTGCTAACATCTCTGTGCTAACGTCTGTTTATTTACATCTCTGTGCTAATGTCTCTGTGCTAACGTCTGTTTATTTACATCTCTGTGCTAACGTCTCTGTGCTAACATCTGTTTATTTACATCTCTGTGCTAACATCTCTGTGCTAACATCTCTGTGCTAACGTCTGTTTATTTACATCTCTGTGCTAATGTCTCTGTGCTAACATCTGTTTATTTACATCTCTGTGCTAACGTCTCTGTGCTAACGTCTGTTTATTTACATCTCTGTGCTAATGTCTCTGTGCTAACGTCTGTTTATTTACATCTCTGTGCTAATGTCTCTGTGCTAACATCTGTTTATTTACATCTCTGTGCTAACGTCTCTGTGCTAACATCTGTTTATTTACATCTCTGTGCTAACGTCTCTGTGCTAACGTCTGTTTATTTACATCTCTGTGCTAACGTCTCTGTGCTAACGTCTGTTTATTTACATCTCTGTGCTAACGTCTCTGTGCTAACATCTGTTTATTTACATCTCTGTGCTAATGTCTCTGTGCTAACATCTCTGTGCTAACGTCTCTGTGCTAACGTCTGTTTATTTACATCTCTGTGCTAATGTCTCTGTGCTAACATCTCTGTGCTAACCCCTCTGTGCTAACCCCTCTGTGCTAACATCTGTTTATTTACATCTCTGTGCTAACATCTCTGTGCTAACATCTCTGTGCTAACATCTCTGTGCTAACGTCTCTGTGCTAACGTCTGTTTATTTACATCTCTGTGCTAATGTCTCTGTGCTAACATCTCTGTGCTAACCCCTCTGTGCTAATGTCTCTGTGCTAACGTCTCTGTGCTAATGTCTCTGTGCTAACCCCTCTATGCTAATGTATCTGTGCTAACGTCTCTGTGCTAACCCCTCTGTGCTAACCCCTCTGTGCTAATGTCTCTGTGCTAACGTCTGTTTATTTACATCTCTGTGCTAATGTCTCTGTGCTAACATCTCTGTGCTAACCCCTCTGTGCTAATGTCTATGTGCTAACGTCTCTGTGCTAACCCCTCTGTGCTAACGTCTCTGTGCTAACCTCTCTGTGCTAACGTCTCTGTGCTAACCCCTCTGTGCTAACGTCTCTGTGCTAACGTCTCTGTGCTAATGTCTGTTTATTTACATCTCTGTGCTAATGTCTCTGTGCTAACATCTCTGTGCTAACCCCTCTGTGCTAATGTCTCTGTGCTAACGTCTCTGTGCTAATGTCTCTGTGCTAACATCTCTGTGCTAACCCCTCTGTGCTAATGTCTCTGTGCTAACGTCTCTGTGCTAATGTCTCTGTGCTAACCCCTCTATGCTAATGTCTCTGTGCTAACGTCTCTGTGCTAACCCCTCTGTGCTAATGTCTCTGTGCTAACCCCTCTATGCTAATGTCTCTGTGCTAACGTCTCTGTGCTAACCCCTCTGTGCTAACCCCTCTGTGCTAATGTCTCTGTGCTAACGTCTGTTTATTTACATCTCTGTGCTAATGTCTCTGTGCTAACATCTCTGTGCTAACCCCTCTGTGCTAACGTCTCTGTGCTAACCTCTCTGTGCTAACGTCTCTGTGCTAACCCCTCTGTGCTAACGTCTCTGTGCTAACGTCTCTGTGCTAATGTCTGTTTATTTACATCTCTGTGCTAATGTCTCTGTGCTAACATCTCTGTGCTAACCCCTCTGTGCTAATGTCTCTGTGCTAACGTCTCTGTGCTAATGTCTCTGTGCTAACCCCTCTATGCTAATGTCTCTGTGCTAACGTCTCTGTGCTAACCCCTCTGTGCTAACCCCTCTGTGCTAATGTCTCTGTGCTAACGTCTGTTTATTTACATCTCTGTGCTAATGTCTCTGTGCTAACATCTCTGTGCTAACCCCTCTGTGCTAACATCTCTGTGCTAACGTCTCTGTGCTAACCCCTCTGTGCTAACGTCTCTGTGCTAACCCCTCTGTGCTAACGTCTCTGTGCTAACCTCTCTGTGCTAACGTCTCTGTGCTAACCCCTCTGTGCTAACGTCTCTGTGCTAACGTCTCTGTGCTAATGTCTGTTTATTTACATCTCTGTGCTAATATCTCTGTGCTAACCCCTCTGTGCTAACGTCTCTGTGCTAATGTCTGTTTATTTACATCTCTGTGCTAATGTCTCTGTGCTAATGTCTCTGTGCTAACGTCTCTGTGCTAACGTCTCTGTGCTAACGTCTCTGTGCTAATGTCTCTGTGCTAATGTCTCTGTGCTAACGTCTCTGTGCTAATGTCTGTTTATTTACATCTCTGTGCTAACGTCTCTGTGCTAACGTCTCTGTGCTAACGTCTCTGTGCTAACGTCTGTTTTATTTACATCTTTGTGCTAATGTCTCTGTGTGTTAGCGCCTCTGTGCTAACGTCTCTGTGCTAACGTCGCTGTGCTAACCTCTCTGTGCTAACCTCTCTGTGCTAACGTCTCTGTGCTAACGTGTCTGTGCTAACGTCTATGAGGTGTGATTTGTGCCAAAGAACGAACTCACTGAGCAGCCAATGGTGTCGATCGTCGCCTACCATGCCGTGAACTATGCCGCGAGAGAAGTAACGTGACACTCTCGTCGCCACCCCTCTCGTCTGAGAAGCTACGTGACGTTTGTGTCTGAAGTTACTTTACTTTGGTAGTTATCACCAAATAACCCAGTAATGTGACAGCTACGTTGCTGTTCGAGCTAGACTCTATTTCAATGTAGTTTGGTATTAAATAATGTTACACCTCTTGTATGCCCTGAACGCAAAAACAACCACAGACAAGATGTTTAATTATCAAAATGATAACAAAGGCTGAACAACAGGAGAAGCCTGTCTTCCCTTGGTCTCCAGGAGGAAACTGTGCATCACCAAGTGTTCATAGTTGTGTGTGTTAGATCGCTGCAGTGAACACGGCTTCATGTATTTGTTTATGGTGTATTTGAAATGGAGGGATGCAGTACAGAAGTTCAGAGAAGAACCAACCCCTATATTGTTTATTTCATGTTGGCCCCATGGCAGAGGCACATATAGAGTTAATGTGCGGAGATTATAACGTCCCGTTTACTCAAATATGTATTGTTTTATGTTTAGTTGACAAAAAAGTCACTGAGCTGCATTTTGCTGCACTCAAGCATCTGAAGACAAGAGTTGTGTTACAGATATGGGCATCTGTTAATGCCTGTTATATAGTGACACCTGTTGGCGCTTTAGCAAACTGCAAGCTGACACAGGCTGACACTGTGATGACTGCAAGCTGACACAGGCTGACACTGTGATGACTGCATGCTGACACAGGCTGGCACTGTGATGACTGCATGCTGACACTGTGATGACTGCATGCTGACACTGTGATGACTGCATGCTGACACTGTGATGACTGCATGCTGACACAGGCTGACACTGTGATGACTGCAAGCTGACACTGTGATGACTGCATGCTGACACTGTGATGACTGCATGCTGACACTGTGATGACTGCAAGCTGACACAGGCTGACACTGTGATGACTGCATGCTGACACAGGCTGACACTGTGATGACTGCGTGCTGACACTGTGATGACTGCATGCTGACACTGTGATGACTGCATGCTGACACTGTGATGACTGCAAGCTGACACAGGCTGACACTGTGATGACTGCATGCTGACACAGGCTGACACTGTGATGACTGCGTGCTGACACTGTGATGACTGCATGCTGACACTGTGATGACTGCATGCTGACACTGTGATGACTGCAAGCTGACACAGGCTGACACTGTGATGACTGCATGCTGACACAGGCTGACACTGTGATGACTGCATGCTGACACTGTGATGACTGCATGCTGACACTGTGATGACTGCATGCTGACACTGTGATGACTGCATGCTGACACTGTGATGACTGCATGCTGACACAGGCTGACACTGTGATGACTGCATGCTGACACAGGCTGACACTGTGATGACTGTAAGCGCGGGAATATACATGTGATGGAGTTGTGAGTTACGGAAATAAAGCTGCAGACTGAAACAAGTGGTGTCTGCCTTTGGCCACAAGGGGGAGTATATATATATATATATTGTATAATATATATATATATATTGTATAATATATATATATTGTATCGATATTGCAACTATACAGAGCTTTGGCAATACTATATGTAACGGAGGTCATGCTAATAAAGCTATTGAATTGAGTATACCTTTAAGTGAGCAGGAGGAAACAAAGGTTCGCCAACACATTGCTCTGCTGCTGAGAAAGGCTGAAGACGTGACACGATGTGCTGCAATGTTTCATTATTTCCCCTTCATTTGAGAAACACTATCCAATGATTAATTATGTTTGTGTTGCACACCGTTACTGAATTCATTCTAAACCAAGAATAACCTGCATCAACAATAAGGAGCCCTGGATCAAGGACGGACAAGCAAGGACACCACACATGGTTCTTTTCCAGTTACAGTATATTTATTTAAAGAGAGTAACTCCATTGTGATATCAGTTAATCAGTAATGTGTGTGTACGGGTGTGTGATGAGTCAGCAGGGCCGGACTGGGACCATAGGTCAGGTCGTGATTTATACACCCAGCCGGCCATACCACTTGGTTTGGGGGCGTCTTGCTGGATGCATCGTCAACATCTACAACGTTGCTGCCCTACTCAGTTGCTATTTCCCTTGTGCCGGACCCTGAATCTTGACTTGTCTTGTCAACCTCCTCAGCGTCTGCTGGTACTGAATAAGAACCAGCATTGGGATTAAACTCTGATCAATAACTATAACTTATTGAGAGAACATGAACATAGCTTGCTTATACTGTTGTCATTACATTTGCTTTGGTTTAGTTCAGTGTCAGTCGTAGCCTATTGAAACCGTTTCCTCTGTACCTCAGTTCTGTCCACTGAGCTCTGCCTCTCTCCCTCAGGGCCATCGCCATCATCTGATAGTGGAACAAGGAGAACATGTAATCATTACATTAACAACTATTTATGAAATGACATTATTCAAGAACATATATTATGCAACACTTATCACGAAGTTGACCCTGTATTGGCATGGCCTGATACCATAATGATGGTCTCCCCTTTAGACAACATGACCACCTCAAGTTATCCCCTCACAGTATGAGGGGTGTGAAGCCCCTCATACTGTGAAGCCCCACAGTTAACTGCAGTCTCACGGTTACATTACTTATATTTGCCTTGAGTAACATTAAGGACATGTTTGGGTTTTGTGTTGCCTTACAGTCTCAGTCACACAGGGCCTGCCACTAACTTAGCATTGGACTGAGAAACTGTTTTGTTGCCAGTCGATGTGCTATCAGGCTACACCAGTGGCTCATAATGTTCGCTCACTTTCTGCTTCGTCATTCTATAGCATACGGGGGTTCTGAATACATCAGTGATTTTAGCACATGTCACTGCTTGTTGTTGCAGGATGGGGGTCCGTCCTTCCACAATAATTAACCTTGCCGTCAGTTTCAGTCGGTCCAGTCCACACTAATGTAAACAGCAGCGTGCTGGTCTCGTGAGAAACGGAGAGTGGAACAGCCAATCACATCTTCAATATTCTCCTGAAATTTAAATGTGCCCATTCGCTAGTCTGACAGGTGCGTGGTTCTCACTGCGCCTCATACCGGTGCAACTTCACAAATACATGCCGCATTAATGGATTTGGCCTGCAGTCGCCGCACCTGGGCTGAATTACACACGTATTATTTTAGTCCTGTGTGTTTATTAGAGGCCATGTCAGCAGGCCACATCATATCATGCCAGCGTTGCAATCGAAACATGCTACAACCTGAGGGACACACACACACACACACACACACACACACACACACACACACACACACACACACACACCCATCTTGAAGGAGGGAGGGACAGCTCAGTGCAGCGATCAGCTGTTCCCGAGCGAGAGAGAGTGATACCAATACTGTGCCGATTAAAACGTTTACCTGTAACACTCTCCAAACTACTGGAGCGGGATCATTCGAAAAATATAATGCTAGGATAATGCTATACAATGCTAACGGAGGCGAGATGTACGTTATTCACACGCATATCTAAGATAGCGCTTTCTAAGCTACGCCGCCGCCACGTGAGCGCTTACTTTGAGCGCGTACTTTGAGCGCACCTATGATACGTCGCGGTGACGTCTGACATCGTCGTGACGTCGCCTGTATTCTGCGTCAACCCATTCAAAATTGACGGAGGCGTTGGCGCACGTTGACACGTCAGTTCTCCGCTCAGTCAACAGATAACTAATCTGTTCTTTGGCGCACATCACACCTTATAAACATCTCTGTGCTAACGTCTGTGTATGTTAGCATCTCTGTGCTAACGTCTGTGTATGTTAGCATCTCTGTGCTAACGTCTGTGTATGTTAGCATCTCTGTGCTAACGTCTGTGTATGTTAGCATCTCTGTGCTAACGTCTGTGTATGTTAGCATCTCTGTGCTAACGTCTGTGTATGTTAGCATCTCTGTGCTAACGTCTGTGTATGTTAGCATCTCTGTGCTAACGTCTGTGTATGTTAGCATCTCTGTGCTAACGCCTGTGCTAGCATCCGAGTTAAATCATGATCAGAGAAAATGTTTTATCGTCTCTTATTTCTGACCCTGCTGCTCTGTAACTTTTCTTTCTGCTTTAACCTGCTAACCAGCGACCTGCCCCCCCCAGCAAGCCTCTGCCCTGCGACCCCCCCGCTCAGGTACACTCACCTGTACAGTTTCTGCAAAGTTTAATACAGTCTTCTACTGAAGAGTTTGAAGCTGCATTTATAATGGTGACATTTAAATCATCATTTGAAAGCTGCAAATTCTTATTTGTTGTTTAATGGTTTTATTTAAACGGTGGGTGAATGCTGACTTGTAGAAGTGCTTTGAGTGCAAAGACTAATGATTAGTACATGTCATTTACCATATATTTTCTTGATCTCCCCGAGTTGATTGACTGATATCATTAAAGTCATCAGATTTCAGTCTGAATTCATTCACTTGACTGCATAATGTTTGTACATATTCTCTCCTTTGCTCTGTTTCTATCTGCATGCAGCACTAATAACTCAAATTAAAAACATGTCTGAGCACCATGTTCCTGTTTAACCCTCTCTTGTACTGAATGCCCCCCCACTAACCCCCAGCTGCTCGGAAGACCAGCTCCACCCAACAAGCCCCTCCCCCCTGACCCTGGCACACCTGCACAGGTACACCTGTTAGCATGTAGCCGATAGTTTGTAGCTTCTCACATAGAGCTGTTGGAACTCAGCCGCTTAAATGTAGTTGTTAGCATGAAGCTGTTAACATGTAGTTGTTAGCATGAAGCTGTTAACATGTAGTTGTTAGCATGAAGCTGTTAACATGTAGTTGTTAGCATGAAGCTGTTAACATGTAGTTGTTAGCATGAAGCTGTTAACATGTAGTTGTTAGCATGAAGCTGTTAACATGTAGTTGTTAGCATGTAGCTGCTAGTATGTAGCTGTTAGCATGTAGCCGAGAGTTTGTAGCTTTTAACATTGAGCTGTTAGAATTCTAGAATTTAGCTGTTAGCATGTAGCTGTTAAAAAAGTAGCTGTTAAAAAGTAGCTGTTGGCATGACACTGTTAAAATGTAGCTGCTAGCATGTAGCTTCTTCATTTTATATATATATAAAAATATGATCAATTATGCAAATATTTTAATTCTGAAGAAATCTGAAGAAAAAACGTTGAATAATATTTTTTCCGAACTGAATAGCTTTCATAAGAATCATTTATCTGAATAAGGTCACAGCACATTTAGTTCAGGTGAGGTGATTGGACCAGACAGGTGTGGGGCGTTCAGGAACAGAAATGAGCATCGGACATTTACACCGGCGTGTGAAATGCACATGTTACTGTTGAGTTTCTGGGAGAGGGGGTGGGATCCAATCAGTGTAAACTTCTTCCAACTTCTTTTCGGATGTGTAGTCATTTGTTTATATATCATTTGTAAGTCAATAATATTTTAGTTTATCAATCTTATACTGCTTAAGTTTGTACAGTCTCATAATTCTCTTGTTTCATTTCATTATTTCTATTATCTTTTGTATTATTGTTTTACACGTTCGAAATAAATCAAATCAAAGTTATTACCCATGATCCTCTCCTCAGATCCCTCTCAAACCTTTGGTCCCTGTGAAGCCTCGTCTGGTCGCCCCCCCGCCCAACCGACACGGAGCAGCTGCTAATCCAGCCGGACCCAAAAGGTGCGGGGGTCTTTGAAGTCGTTGGGACAATTATCTATTTTCAAGTTTGTTTATTTGACAAAAGAACAGGAAATATATTTTTTTTAAGGAGTCTGTTTTCTAATGAAAAGGAAGGTTTAAAGTAACCTCAGGTCTCTTTCTGCAGGCGCCCCCCTCTGCGGCCCGCAGGCGCTCAGAGAGTCGACTCATCGGCGCTCTGACGGAGCGAAGACCAGCTTTAAATCAAACGTTGGTCTGTTCGCCCGAAGATGAAGATGAAAGATGAAGATGAAGACTTTGCTTTCGTCGGATTTCTCTCATAGACTGTTGATATATATGAACGTGCCTTGCTCAGCGGCACCTCGGCAGTGATGCGCAGTGCCTTATGGACCCTGGGAAGGGAATAAAGACCGGGTCTCAAACTGTGGCCCCGGACCCGAGGAGGATCACAGGAAATAGTTTTGAACCTTCAATCAGGATTTTCTTTTTAGGCAAAACAATAAATGTAGAAAGTTTCAGACACTTTAAGGAACAGGATTATATATTATATAATCATGGAGTTTAATCTTTATGTTGCTAACGGGACTTTCCTCGGACAGCTCGGACCCTTACCAAAACCTTCTGGGATTTGCTGAAGTTTAAAATAGTTTGAGAAGAAAGTATTACAATTATTTTGGCTGAACACTGACATTTTTGGGGAAACAACAATATTTGATAAAGTAATATTTAGAGGAAAAAGTTGTAATATTTCGGGGATAAAGCCATAATTATTATTATATAGACGTTTCTATTAAAAGAGAAAGCTAGCGTTGACAACTTTATTTAAAATATTATGAATTAATCTTCTAAAAAAAAGACTTTATCTTCTAAATATTTTGACAATCTCCTCTAAATTTGACTCCTTTATGCTTTTTCGTTTTGTAATATTATGACATTTCCTTTAATATATTCTGACCTTTTTCTTAAAATGTTTTGATTTTTTGATCTGATGTAACTTATTTTTTCTAAATAATTATCAATGTTATTGATGAACTTTCTCTTTCTTTCAAAGTCAACATTTTGAGAATAAAGTCAAACTTTCAGAATCTAACGCCAGGATTTAGATTTATTCTTCACACGATTCACCTTTTTTATCTACAATGAATTAAAGCGTCACGTAAATGCAAAAAATCCCTTTAAGAATATTTGTTTTATTAAAATGTGTGAAAGTGATGTCCGTTCAATCTATTGCTTCACAGGAAACTGAATCTTTTTTTACCTGACGATCCTTAAAGAGCTTCAGAGCAAACATGTCCCGATATTCAAGTTGGTTGGTTGTTTATGTTGTTTGGTTTTATGGTTTTATGGTTGGTTTTATGGTTGGTTGATTGGTTGGTTGTTTGGTTGATTGGTTGGTTGTTTGGTTGGTTGTTTGGTTGGTTGATTGGTTGTTTGGTTGGTTGGTTGGTTGGTTGGTTGATTGGTTGGTTGTTCGGTTGGTTGATTGGTTAGTTGTTTGGTTGATTGGTTAGTTGATTGGTTAGTTGTTTGGTTGGTTGGTTGATTGGTTGGTAGATTGATAATTGATTAGGTAAATTATTGATATTCATGCTGTTCGCGTCCTGCTATGTTCACATGTTTGCTGCTAGAGGAAATGTCCTCAATAAAACCAACTTTCTACATTTTCTGCTCGTTGGTTTGTTTATTTACAAGTTGAAATACATTGTCCATTGTAATGTCAGACATTTTTTTTAAATCTCAAATTTTTTTAAAAGAAAGTTCCTGAAAGAAAAATAGAATTTTGAGAAAAAGTTGGAATTCGGAAAAAAGTCTGATTTTTTTTTAGAGGAAGTCAGAATTCAGAGGAAAAAAGAAGAGTCACATTTATTGAAAAATGTCAAAGTTCAGAAAAATGTCAACAGTTTTAGGGAAGTCTGAATTTTTGCGAAAGATACAGAACTAATTTTAACAACAAAAAACAGATTTATGAAACATCAAGAAACCTTGGAAATGAAGCAGAATTCTGAGACTGAAACATTTCTGAATGTTGAGGAAAGTCATAGAATTCTGAAAAGTCTGAAATTTGAGAGAATCCAGAAATCTGAAAAATGTCTGAATTCTTTAAAAGAAAGTCAGAATCCTGCGAAAAAAAGAAGTCGGACAGATTCCTTGAAAAATGTCAAAGTTCAGAAAAAATATTGAATTTAGAAAAAAGCAGAGATTCTCAAAAAAGTTAGAAACATTTACGACTTTCTAAAAACATCAACATTTTTAAGAAGAAAGTCAGAATTCTTGAAAAAAAGTCTGAAACTTGAGAAAATTCAGAAACTACAATCCCCTCCATAATATCTGGTTTATATTACTGTAAAAACATCTCCTTCGAAAACTGGATTTATTCATGTTTCGCCTCAAATATCACATTTTTCAAGACCACATAACGATAGAGCCGAGTGGAGCCTGAACCGCCATGTAAGTCAGTGAAGGCATCTGTTCAACAATGTTGTCCTTTTAATGATCAATACTTTGAATGAAGCTTCCGAGTACGTTTCGTTACCTGAGAAGAAAACTCCTTGTAATAACGTTTTACTGTGAGGTGACGATTTAAGTGGAATGTATGTATTTATTTAGGGCCATGCATACGAAGACACTAATCTCAGGAAAGAGAAGAGATGATTTATGCCAGAGCTAATAGCTCATTTCCATCTGCATGTTCATCAATCAGCAAACACTAAAAACATTGCATAATCGCTATCAGACAAACCGTTATAAAACCAGATGAAAGTACAGGTCTGTAAAGTAGTACATTATCATAGTACATTTAAAATATAATATTACAACACAGTTCAAATGTAACCCTTTTGTTGAGGACAATATTAACCTTGGTC
>JAPTMU010000136.1:482654-493544 GCA_028583405.1 Pogonophryne albipinna | reverse complement strand
TCTTCAGTCTGCAGTCTCATATGTTCTGGTTCTTCTGTCAGTGAGAGTTACTCTGAAGTGTCCTCATGGTCTTCAGTCTGCAGTCTCATATGTTCTGGTTCTTCACTGAGAGTTACTCTGAAGTGTCCTCATGGTCTTCAGTCTGCAGTCTCATATGTTCTGGTTCTTCTCTGAGAGTTACTGAAGTGTCCTCATGGTCCTTCAGTCTGCAGTCTCATATGTTCTGGTTTTCTGTCAGTGAGAGTTATCTGAAGTGTCCTCATGGTCTTCAGTCTGCAGTCTCATATGTTCTGGTTCTTCACTGAGAGTTACTCTGAAGTGTCCTCATGGTCTTCAGTCTGCAGTCTCATATGTTCTGGTTCTTCTCTGAGAGTTACTCTGAAGTGTCCTCATGGTCTTCAGTCTGCAGTCTCATATGTTCTGGCTCCTTCTCCTGAGAGTCATTCTAAAGTGTCCTCGTGGTCTTCAGTCCTGCAGTCTCATATGTTCTGGTTCTTCTCTGAGAGTCATTCTAAAGTGTCCTCGTGGTCTTCAGTCTGCAGTCTCATATGTTCTGATTCTTCTCTGAGAGTTACTCTAAAGTGTCCTCGTGGTCTTCAGTCTGCAGTCTCATATGTTCTGGTTCTTCTCTGAGAGTTACTCTAAAGTGTCCTCATGGTCTTCAGTCTGCAGTCTCATATGTTCTGGTTCTTCTCTGAGAGTCATTCTAAAGTGTCCTCGTGGTCTTCAGTCTGCAGTCTCATATGTTCTGGTTCTTCTCTGGGAGTCATTCTAAAGTGTCCTCGTGGTCTTCAGTCTGCAGTCTCATATGTTCTGGTTCTTCTCTGAGAGTTATTCTAAAGTGTCCTCATGGTCTTCAGTCTGCAGTCTCATATGTTCTGGTTCTTCTCTGGGAGTCATTCTAAAGTGTCCTCATGGTCTTCAGTCTGCAGTCTCATATGTTCTGGTTCTTCTCTGAGAGTTATTCTAAAGTGTCCTCATGGTCTTCAGTCTGCAGTCTCATATGTTCTGGTTCTTCTCTGAGAGTCATTCTAAAGTGTCCTCATGGTCTTCAGTCTGCAGTCTCATATGTTCTGGTTCTTCTCTGAGAGTCATTCTAAAGTGTCCTCGTGGTCTTCAGTCTGCAGTCTCATATGTTCTGGTTCTTCTCTGAGAGTCATTCTAAAGTGTCCTCGTGGTCTTCAGTCTGCAGTCCTCATATGTTCTGGTTCTTCTCTGAGAGTCATTCTAAAAGTGTCCTCATGGTCTTCAGTCTGCAGTCTCATATGTTTCTGGTTCTTCTCTGAGAGTCATTCTAAAGTGTCCTCTGGTCTTCAGTCTGCAGTCTCATATGTTCTGGTTCTTCTCTGGAGAGTCATTCTAAAGTGTCCTCGTGGTCTTCAGTCTGCAGTCTCATATGTTCTGGTTCTTCTCTGAGAGTCATTCTAAAGTGTCCTCGTGGTCTTCAGTCTGCAGTCTCATATGTTCTGGTTCTTCTCTGAGAGTCATTCTAAAGTGTCCTCGTGGTCTTCAGTCTGCAGTCTCATATGTTCTGGTTCTTCTCTGAGAGTCATTCTAAAGTGTCCTCGTGGGTCTTCAGTCTGCAGTCTCATATGTTCGGTTCTTCTCTGAGAGTTCATTCTAAAGTGTCCTCGTGGTCTTCAGTCTGCAGTCTCATATGTTCTGGTTCTTCACTGAGAGTTTACTCTGAAGTGTCCTCATGGTCTTCAGTTCTGCAGTCTCATATGTTCTGGTTCTTCTCTGAGAGTTACTCTGAAGTGTCCTCATGGTCTTCAGTCTGCAGTCTCATATGTTCTGGTTCTTCTGTCAGTGAGAGTTACTCTGAAGTGTCCTCATGGTCTTCAGTCTGCAGTCTCATATGTTCTGGTTCTTCCACTGAGAGTTACTCTGAAGTGTCCTCATGGTCTTCAGTCTGCAGTCTCATATGTTCTGGTTCTTCTCATGAGAGTTACTCTGAAGTGTCCTCATGGTCTTCAGTCTGCAGTCTCATATGTTCTGGTTCTTCTGTCGAGTGAGAGTTACTCTGAAGTGTCCTCATGGGTCTTCAGTCTGCAGTCTCATATGTTCTGGTTCTTCACTGAGAGTTACTCTGAAGTGTCCTCATGGTCTTCAGTCTGCAGTCTCATATGTTCTGGTCTTCTCTGAGAGTTAACTCTGAAGTGTCCCTCATGGTCTTCAGTCTGGCAGTCTCATATGTTTCTGGCTCTTCCACTGAGAGTCATTCTAAAGTGTCCTCGTGGTCTTCAGTCTGCAGTCTCATATGTTCTGGATTCTTCTCTGAGAGTCATTCTAAAGTGTCCTCGTGGTCTTCAGTCTGCAGTCTCATATGTTCTGATTCTTCTCTGAGAGTTACTCTTAAAGTGTCCTCGTGGTCTTCAGTCTGCAGTCTCATATGTTCTGGTTCTTCTCTGAGAGTACTCTAAAGTTTCCTCATGGTCTTCAGTCTGCAGTCTCAATGTTCTGGTTCTTCTCTGAGAGTCATTCTAAAGTGTCCTCGTGGTCTTCAGTCTGCAGTCTCATATGTTCTGGTTCTTCTCTGAGAGTCATTCTAAAGTGTCCTCCTGGTCTTCAGTCTGCAGTCTCATATGTTCTGGTTCTTCTCTGAGAGTCATTCTAAAGTGTCCTCATGGTCTTCAGTCTGCAGTCTCATATGTTCTGGTTCTTCTCTGGGAGTCATTCTAAAGTGTCCTCGTGGTCTTCAGTCTGCAGTCTCATATGTTCTGGTTCTTCTCTGAGAGTTACTCTAAAGTGTCCTCTTGGTCTTCAGTCTGCAGTCTCATATGTTCTGGTTCTTCACTGAGAGTTATTCTAAAGTGTCCTCGTGGTCTTCAGTCTGCAGTCTCATATGTTCTTGTTCTTCTCTGAGAGTCATTCTAAAGTGTCCTCGTGGTCTTCAGTCTGCAGTCTCATATGTTCTGGTTCTTCACTGAGAGTTATTCTAAAGTGTCCTCGTGGTCTTCAGTCTGCAGTCTCATATGTTCTGGTTCTTCTCTGAGAGTCATTCTAAAGTGTCCTCGTGGTCTTCAGTCTGCAGTCTCATATGTTCTGGTTCTTCACTGAGAGTTACTCTAAAGTGTCCTCATGGTCTTCAGTCTGCAGTCTCATATGTTCTGGTTCTTCTCTGGGAGTCATTCTAAAGTGTCCTCGTGGTCTTCAGTCTGCAGTCTCATATGTTCTGGTTCTTCTCTGAGAGTTACTCTAAAGTGTCCTCGTGGTCTTCAGTCTGCAGTCTCATATGTTCTGGTTCTTCTCTGAGAGTCATTCTAAAGTGTCCTCGTGGTCTTCAGTCTGCAGTCTCATATGTTCTGGTTCTTCTCTGGGAGTCATTCTAAAGTGTCCTCGTGGTCTTCAGTCTGCAGTCTCATATGTTCTGGTTCTTCTCTGAGAGTTACTCTAAAGTGTCCTCGTGGTCTTCAGTCTGCAGTCTCATATGTTCTGGTTCTTCTCTGAGAGTCATTCTAAAGTGTCCTCCTGGTCTTCAGTCTGCAGTCTCATATGTTCTGGTTCTTCTCTGAGAGTCATTCTAAAGTGTCCTTGTGGTCTTCAGTCTGCAGTCTCATATGTTCTGGTTCTTCTCTGGGAGTCATTCTAAAGTGTCCTCGTGGTCTTCAGTCTGCAGTCTCATATGTTCTGGTTCTTCTCTGAGAGTTACTCTAAAGTGTCCTCGTGGTCTTCAGTCTGCAGTCTCATATGTTCTGGTTCTTCTCTGAGAGTCATTCTAAAGTGTCCTCCTGGTCTTCAGTCTGCAGTCTCATATGTTCTGGTTCTTCTCTGAGAGTCATTCTAAAGTGTCCTCATGGTCTTCAGTCTGCAGTCTCATATGTTCTGGTTCTTCTCTGAGAGTCATTCTAAAGTGTCCTCCTGGTCTTCAGTCTGCAGTCTCATATGTTCTGGTTCTTCTCTGAGAGTCATTCTAAAGTGTCCTCATGGTCTTCAGTCTGCAGTCTCATATGTTCTGGTTCTTCACTGAGAGTTATTCTAAAGTGTCCTCATGGTCTTCAGTCTGCAGTCTCATATGTTCTGGTTCTTCTCTGAGAGTCATTCTAAAGTGTCCTCATGGTCTTCAGTCTGCAGTCTCATATGTTCTGGTTCTTCTCTGAGAGTCATTCTAAAGTGTCCTCATGGTCTTCAGTCTGCAGTCTCATATGTTCTGGTTCTTCACTGAGAGTTATTCTAAAGTGTCCTCGTGGTCTTCAGTCTGCAGTCTCATATGTTCTGGTTCTTCTCTGAGAGTCATTCTAAAGTGTCCTCGTGGTCTTCAGTCTCATATGTTCTGGTTCTTCACTGAGAGTCATTCTAAAGTGTCCTCATGGTCTTCAGTCTGCAGTCTCATATGTTCTGGTTCTTCTCTGAGAGTCATTCTAAAGTGTCCTCGTGGTCTTCAGTCTGCAGTCTCATATGTTCTGGTTCTTCTCGTAGCTCCTCATAGCAGAGCATCTTTACCTCAAAATTCTGATTTCTTTCTGAAAATCAAAAAATTCTGACTTTTTTCTCAAAATCTAAAAATGCTGACTTTTTTCCATCCCATCACTGCACCTGTTTCACCTGTCTGTCTCTCACCTGTCTGTCCGTCACATGTCTCGCCCTCAGGACCACCTGGTCAGTGTACTGGGCCTGGCCTCCACAGTGGCTCATGAGCTGGGTCACAACCTGGGGATGAGTCACGACACGGCGGAGCGTCTCTGCTCCTGCAGCAACGAGCGGAGGCTGGGAGGCTGCATCATGGAGCCGTCCACCGGGTCAGTACCAGAACCTCTAAATGGGGTCAGAACCAGAACCTTTAAATGGGGTCAGAACCTGAACCTGGGTCAACTCTTTCAAACTGGGTCAGGAGCAGAACCTTTAAACCAGATGAGGACAAGAGTATTTAAACCGGGTCAGAACCAGGACCCTGACCCGGGCCAGTTTGGTACTAGGAGGTGATTGGTGGATGTGTGTTAATGAGAGGTATTGATTGGTGGATGTGTGTTAATGAGAGGTACTGATTGGTGGATGTGTGTTAATGAGAGGTATTGATTGGTGGATGTGTGTTAATGAGAGGTACTGATTGGTGGATGTGTGTTAATGAGAGGTACTGATTGGTGTATTTGTGGTTAATGAGAGGTATTGATTGGTGGATGTGTGTTAATGAGAGGTACTGATTGGTGTATTTGTGGTTAATGAGAGGTACTGATTGGTGGATGTGTGTTAATGAGAGGTACTGATTGGTGGATGTGTGTTAATGAGAGGTATTGATTGGTGGATGTGTGTTAATGAGAGGTACTGATTGGTGGATGTGTGTTAATGAGAGGTACTGATTGGTGTATTTGTGGTTAATGAGAGGTATTGATTGGTGGATGTGTGGTTAATGAGAGGTACTGATTGGTGTATTTGTGGTTAATGAGAGGTACTGATTGGTGGATGTGTGTTAATGAGAGGTACTGATTGGTGGATGTGTGTTAATGAGAGGTATTGATTGGTGGATGTGTGTTAATGAGAGGTACTGATTGGTGGATGTGTGGTTAATGAGAGGTATTGATTGGTGGATGTGTGCTAATGAGAGGTATTGATTGGTGGATGTGTGGTTAATGAGAGGTACTGATTGGTGGATGTGTGTTAATGAGAGGTATTGATTGGTGGATGTGTGTTAATGAGAGGTACTGATTGGTGGATGTGTGTTAATGAGAGGTACTGATTGGTGGATATGTGTTAATGAGAGGTATTGATTGGTGGATATGTGTTAATGAGAGGTATTGATTGGTGGATGTGTGTTAATGAGAGGTACTGATTGGTGGATATGTGTTAATGAGAGGTATTGATTGGTGGGTGTGTGGTTAATGAGAGGTACTGATTGGTGGATATGTGTTAATGAGAGGTATTGATTGGTGGATATGTGTTAATGAGAGGTACTGATTGGTGGATGTGTGGTTAATGAGAGGTACTGATTGGTGGATGTGTGTTAATGAGAGGTATTGATTGGTGGATATGTGTTAATGAGAGGTACTGATTGGTGGATATGTGTTAATGAGAGGTATTGATTGGTGGATGTGTGGTTAATGAGAGGTATTGATTGGTGGATGTGTGTTAATGAGAGGTACTGATTGGTGTATTTGTGGTTAATGAGAGGTATTGATTGGTGGATGTGTGTTAATGAGAGGTACTGATTGGTGTATTTGTTGTTAATGAGAGGTATTGATTGGTGGATGTGTGTTAATGAGAGGTACTGATTGGTGTATTTGTGGTTAATGAGAGGTATTGATTGGTGGATGTGTGTTAATGAGAGGTATTGATTGGTGGATGTGTGGTTAATGAGAGGTATTGATTGGTGGATATGTGTTAATGAGAGGTACTGATTTGTGGATGTGTGTTAATGAGAGGTACTGATTGGTGGATGTGTGGTTAATGAGAGGTATTGATTGGTGGATGTGTGTTAATGAGAGGTTCTGATTGGTGGATGTGGGTTAATGAGAGGTACTGATTGGTGTATGTGTGGTTAATGAGAGGTATTGATTGGTGGATGTGTGTTAATGAGAGGTATTGATTGGTGGATATGTGTTAATGAGAGGTACTGATTTGTGGATGTGTGTTAATGAGAGGTACTGATTGGTGGATGCGTGTTAATGAGAGGTACTGATTGGTGGATTTGTGGTTAATGAGAGGTATTGATTGGTGGATGTGTGGTTAATGAGAGGTCCTGATTGGTGGATGTGTGTTAATGAGAGGTACTGATTGGTGGATGTGTGTTAATGAGAGGTACTGATTGGTGTATTTGTGGTTAATGAGAGGTATTGATTGGTGGATGTGTGTTAATGAGAGGTATTGATTGGTGGATGTGTGTTAATGAGAGGTACTGATTGGTGGATGTGTGTTAATGAGAGGTATTGATTGGTGGATGTGTGTTAATGAGAGGTATTGATTGGTGGATGTGTGGTTAATGAGAGGTATTGATTGGTGGATGTGTGGTTAATGAGAGGTATTGATTGGTGGATGTGTGGTTAATGAGAGGTATTGATTGGTGGATGTGTGTTAATGAGAGGTATTGATTGGTGGATGTGTGTTAATGAGAGGTATTGATTGGTGGATGTGTGTTAATGAGAGGTATTGATTGGTGGATGTGTGTTAATGAGAGGTACTGATTGGTGGATGTGTGTTAATGAGAGGTATTGATTGGTGGATGTGTGGTTAATGAGAGGTACTGATTGGTGGATGTGTGTTAATGAGAGGTATTGATTGGTGGATGTGTGTTAATGAGAGGTATTGATTGGTGGATGTGTGGTTAATGAGAGGTATTGATTGGTGGATGTGTGGTTAATGAGAGGTATTGATTGGTGGATGTGTGGTTAATGAGAGGTATTGATTGGTGGATGTGTGTTAATGAGAGGTATTGATTGGTGGATGTGTGTTAATGAGAGGTACTGATTGGTGGATGTGTGTTAATGAGAGGTATTGATTGGTGGATGTGTGGTTAATGAGAGGTATTGATTGGTGGATGTGTGGTTAATGAGAGGTATTGATTGGTGGATGTGTGGTTAATGAGAGGTACTGATTGGTGGATGTGTTTTAATGAGAGGTATTGATTGGTGGATGTGTGTTAATGAGAGGTATTGATTGGTGGATGTGTGGTTAATGAGAGGTATTGATTGGTGGATGTGTGGTTAATGAGAGGTATTGATTGGTGGATGTGTGGTTAATGAGAGGTATTGATTGGTGGATGTGTGTTAATGAGAGGTATTGATTGGTGGATGTGTGTTAATGAGAGGTACTGATTGGTGGATGTGTGTTAATGAGAGGTATTGATTGGTGGATGTGTGGTTAATGAGAGGTATTGATTGGTGGATGTGTGGTTAATGAGAGGTATTGATTGGTGGATGTGTGGTTAATGAGAGGTACTGATTGGTGGATGTGTTTTAATGAGAGGTACTGATTGGTGGATGTGTGTTAATGAGAGGTATTGATTGGTGGATGTGTGGTTAATGAGAGGTATTGATTGGTGGATGTGTTTTAATGAGAGGTACTGATTGGTGGATGTGTGTTAATGAGAGGTATTGATTGGTGGATGTGTGGTTAATGAGAGGTATTGATTGGTGGATGTGTGTTAATGAGAGGTATTGATTGGTGGATGTGTGGTTAATGAGAGGTATTGATTGGTGGATGTGTGGTTAATGAGAGGTATTGATTGGTGGATGTGTGTTAATGAGAGGTACTGATTGGTGGATGTGTTTTAATGAGAGGTACTGATTGGTGGATGTGTGGTTAATGAGAGGTATTGATTGGTGGATGTGTTTTAATGAGAGGTACTGATTGGTGGATGTGTGGTTAATGAGAGGTACTGATTGGTGGATGTGTGGTTAATGAGAGGTATTGATTGGTGGATGTGTTTTAATGAGAGGTATTGATTGGTGGATGTGTGGTTAATGAGAGGTACTGATTGGTGGATGTGTTTTAATGAGAGGTACTGATTGGTGGATGTGTGGTTAATGAGAGGTACTGATTGGTGGATGTGTGGTTAATGAGAGGTATTGATTGGTGGATGTGTGGTTAATGAGAGGTATTGATTGGTGGATGTGTGGTTAATGAGAGGTATTGATTGGTGGATGTGTGGTTAATGAGAGGTACTGATTGGTGGATGTGTGGTTAATGAGAGGTATTGATTGGTGGATGTGTGGTTAATGAGAGGTATTGATTGGTGGATGTGTGTTAATGAGAGGTACTGATTGGTGGATGTGTGTTAATGAGAGGTACTGATTGGTGGATGTGTTTTAATGAGAGGTATTGATTGGTGGATGTGTGGTTAATGAGAGGTATTGATTGGTGGATGTGTGGTTAATGAGAGGTATTGATTGGTGGATGTGTGTTAATGAGAGGTACTGATTGGTGGATTTGTAGTTAATGATGTTGTGGTTTCGGACCCTTCGTCGGGTCCGAAACCACAACATCTGCAAGCAACAGTGTCTGAGGGCTTCTTAATATTTAATAAACTATGAATGTTTCATATCCATGTAACGGGAAGAAACTCAGCTAACTGATTTTCTTTTGTGCAAAAAACCCCCATAAAGCTAACGCTGAGCCTCTGACTTAGCCCTGTGCGAAAACATCTTAAGGCCGTTAGCACAGAACTCTAGCTATACCGATCGATAGACTTATTGGATCTGCACAAACAAGCTTAGCTAACATCCTGAGAGTCCACAGATTATAGAAACATAAGGATCATCACTGAGCGATCAGAACTCGTGACAGGGGAAGCAAATACAGAGGACACACGAGTAGCTTTAGGTAGCAGAACACGGAGATACGCTCACCTTAGCTGTTACTCTGATCAAAGGTCGTGTTCAAAGGCATTCAAACGAGAACAAACGCTGCTGAAGGTTAATCCATAGGTCATAGCAATGTGTCTGTCACTTTGAACAAATGATTGATAATCCATAATTATGTTGTACTTTGGATTCCTAAAGCTTTGAGTCTACTAACCCATCATCCAAGGGTAGTTTTCACTATAAGTACAACATATCTTTTGGACGGACACTATCATTTACAGTTTTTTACTGTGTTCAATCTGAATCTTCTTTAAAATAAAAAACATCTATATTGGTTCTGACTCTTCTACATCCAACTCACAGGTTTATCATTACTTTGAGAACAAAGATTATTCATTTAACCCTTTTAGAAGATATGGTAATTTGTTCTGGGAATGTGATTTTGGAGCCTGAGACCTGAAAAACAGGCTCGGGTATAGTGACGTATTTCGGGTATAGTGACGTAACGTAACGTAACGGCTCCGCAGATTCATCCAACTTGACCAATCCGCGGACTTCCTCACACACACACACTCGGCGGGACGTTGCGAGGCGCGGGACACTGTGAGCTGACTCACTGGTGCGGGGTCGGCGAGACAGCGAGACACGTGGAACTCAGCCTGGGCACACACACACACTCCCAGCCAGGAGCTCCAACAAGGCGTGTAGGACAGAGAGTGAATACACAGACTCTACAGAGATGCTGTTTGAGAAACCAATGTGAGTTTGGAACATTGAACAATGTACATCTATTCTAGTAGACCTCAACGATGGAACTATGATCAGTAGAAGTGGCCATGTCATGTGACCTTTAATGAGAGGTATTGATTGGTGGATGTGTGTTAATGAGAGGTATTGATTGGTGGATGTGTGTTAATGAGAGGTATTGATTGGTGGATGTGTGTTAATGAGAGGTATTGATTGGTGGATGTGTGTTAATGAGAGGTTCTGATTGGTTCTCCCCAGCTTCCTGCCTGGTCAGATGTTCAGCAGCTGTAGTGCCGCTGACCTGTCTCTCTCTCTGCTCAGCGGGGGGGGGATGTGTCTGTTCAACGTGCCTCAGCACCTGCTGGGGGGGCGGAGCTGTGGAAACCTGTACGTGGAGCAAGGGGAGGAGTGTGACTGCGGCCTGCTGGAGGTACCTGTCTCACACCTGTACACCTGTCTCACTCTATACCTGTACACCTGTCTCACCTCTATACACCTGTCTCACCTCTCTCACCTCTATACACCTGTCTCACCTGTCTCACCTGTCTCACCTCTCACCTCTATACACCTGTCTCACCTGTCTCACCTGTACACCTGTCTCACCTGTCTCACCTCTATACACCTGTAGGTCTGTCAAATTTCAGTTTTCCCCCAGAATTCTGCGTGATGTGGACGGTTAGCAGGGCCGTCCCTGGCCAACTTGAGGCCCCACGCAAAGTTAGATGATGAGGCCCTCTGTTTCGCGAGCATCGCCGGGGGGGGACGGGGGGGGTGGTGTTGCGGTGCTACTGGAGCCTTGCAGCGGCGAAACCGTGCCGCGCCACACTAATTGAGTTGAGGCTCAGTTGAGGCTCAGTTGAGGCCCCCCTCCGCGAGGTGAGGCCCCCTCCGCGAGGTGAGGCCCCCTCCG
>JAPTMU010000136.1:470154-480154 GCA_028583405.1 Pogonophryne albipinna | reverse complement strand
TAAGCACGTGAATTTGCGTACACGTAACAGCACCGTGCGTTCATGACAGCATGGTACTGGATTTATATTAACGAGGCGGCAGTTAGCAGCTAGCAGCTAGCTAGTCATTATGCTAATGTTCACATCAATGGTTATGTACTTTTATATTACGCTGACATCAGGATAGTGATATCCAACAGAGCTTCATGGAGCATGATACCTGTGTGGGTTGTTCATGAAACCACTTAGTAATATATACAATTGTATATGAAGCCTGTTCTGATCAATTGGGAGTTAAAACTTGATCTCAAAAGTAAAGCTGATGATGGATCACTGTGGTGGAGTTAAAATAACAATAGCCTATTTCTCTTTGAAATGTGATGGAGTAAAAGGATCTGTGATTATTCATGTTAAGTAGCCCACAAGGAACTAAAACAATGGCAAGTGCAATAAGAAGCTACAGGAACGTTAATCTACGTCGGTAATATAACTTTATTTAATACAAGATGTAATCATACAGCCCATGGAGTTTAATGTTTTACAAATGATGAATTACAGCAAACATGTGCAATATATCCATCATTACAGCTCCGTGGCAGTGAGGCGATATGGGTCCGTTCTTATTGTGCATCCATGGGTAAAGAGAAACTCATGTAGTACTGAACACGTAACATGAACGTGCCGGGCGGCGCGGTCCCGTGGGTTAGATGCACATTCATAATGCAGAGGGAAATAACTCTCAGAATAACGTTATTAGCACATTTTATAACTTGAGGACCGAATGTTTTTAATAAGGGCTATACAAGTGTTCATACTGGGTAGTTTATTTAGTTTAAAAACAATTATCCAACGAGTTACAGACCACTCTTTTCCCAATGTAAGTCAATGGGAAAAAGTGTTTCCGGGCCCAGCAACCTAAAGGAAGTGTAGTACCTCAGTTTGGCCAGCACGAATATTCTCATCAGACTCCGGCGCACTTCCTGGGGGCTTGCTTATTACCCGTCGGGTCTGAACAGAGAGAGAGAGCACGCTCGTGAACTGTCAACGGGGGGGGGGCGGTGTTATGCCGTGTGTGCATGATGCACCTCGCAGGAGCGCGCACAGCGTAAAGCAAAACCTCCCAGACATGTGTTGATCTGTACGGCAAAGTACGGTTTGGAAACTATATCATTTCCTTTTGGAGGGCATGCATAACACGGCATAACACCAGAGCCTCGCTGCGGGGAAACGTTGGCGCTGTTCCGAGTTTGTTCTAATCTGTCAAAATGACAGACTGCTTTCAGATTTTTCCGTCATTGATAAAAAAAAAAATTCGGTTAACGGGACCACTGCTGTCCCAGCAACATCAGTACCAGCAACATCAGTACCAGCAACATCAGTACCAGCAACATCAGTAGCAGCAACATCAGTACCAGCAACATCAGTACCAGCAACATCAGTAGCAGCAACATCAGTACCAGCAACATCAGTCCCAGCAACATCAGTACCAGCAACATCAGTACCAGCAACATCTGTACCAGCAACATCAGTACCAGCAACATCAGTACCAGCAACATCAGTACCAGCAACATCTGTACCAGCAACATCAGTACCAGCAACATCAGTACCAGCAACATCTGTACCAGCAACATCAGTACCAGCAACATCAGTACCAGCAACATCAGTACCAGCAACATCAGTACCAGCAACATCTGTACCAGCAACATCAGTACCAGCAACATCAGTAGCAGCAACACCAGCACCAGCAACATCTGTACCAGCAACATCAGTACCAGCAACATCAGTACCAGCAACACCAGCACCAGCAACATCTGTACCAGCAACATCTGTACCAGCAACATCAGTACCAGCAACATCAGTACCAGCAACATCAGTACCAGCAACATCTGTACCAGCAACATCAGTACCAGCAACATCAGTAGCAGCAACACCAGCACCAGCAACATCTGTACCAGCAACATCAGTACCAGCAACATCAGTACCAGCAACATCAGTACCAGCAACATCAGTACCAGCAACATCTGTACCAGCAACATCAGTACCAGCAACATCAGTAGCAGCAACACCAGCACCAGCAACATCTGTACCAGCAACATCAGTACCAGCAACATCAGGACCAGCAACATCAGTACCAGCAACATCAGTACCAGCAACATCAGTCCCAAGCGAGAGAGTTCTTTCCAGAGCAGGGGATATTGTAAATGCCCAAACATCCCAGCTTATAAATACCTGGAAATGTGGACATTCTCATATTCCTAGAAACCTGTCTGATGATGCCGAGTGAGTGACTCGTGAGTTTGAGTTGAGTTACTTGAAAAACTAAAGTGAAACTTGATTTATTTGATTGCAGGGTCTGATTATTAAATGTTTATTTGTGAGATGCAGCGGCACAAAGAAAATGCCTACTTTGTTTGGTAGTACTATAGGTACAAAAACACTGGTTTTCTTGTTCCAGTCTGTTACTGTCACTTTGTTTTTGACACTTTAAAATACTGCTATCCTACTGAAATACTGCTATCCTACTGAAATACTGCTATCCTACTGAAATACTGCTATCCTACTGAAATACTGCTATCCTACTGAAATACTGCTATCCTACTGAAATACTGCTATCCTACTGAAATGCTGCTATCCTACTGAAATACTGCTATCCTACTGAAATACTGCTATCCTACTGAAATACTGCTATCCTACTGAAATACTGCTATCCTACTGAAATACTGCTATCCTACTGAAATACTGCTATCCTACTGAAATACTGCTATCCCACTGAAATACTGCTATCCTACTGAAATACTGCTATCCTACTGAAATGCTGCTATCCTACTGAAATACTGCTATCCCACTGAAATACTGCTATCCTACTGAAATACTGCTATCCTACTGAAATGCTGCTATCCTACTGAAATACTGCTATCCCACTGAAATACTGCTATCCTACTGAAATACTGCTATCCTACTGAAATACTGCTATCCCACTAAAATACTGCTATCCCACTGAAATACTGCTATCCCACTGAAATACTGCTATCCCACTGAAATACTGCTATCCTACTGAAATACTGCTATCCTACTGAAATACTGCTATCCTACTGAAATGCTGCTATCCTACTGAAATGCTGCACAAATCAGATTTATTATTTAATAAAGAAACATTTTTCAAGTAAAACATTTTTTTATTGGAAAACCTTTTTTTACACTTTTCCCCCCCTTTATTATTCAATATCGCGATATTATCGTACCGTGAGTTTTTGGATACTGGATACAGCCTGGGAGGCGGGGCCTCATTCATTCCTATGAGAGCTGCTCATTAGCTCATGATGACAAAATGGCCCAACTTTTGAGAGAGCGAAACGTCACAGATTACCCAGCATGCCTGAGAAGTACCTGTATGTGCACTCATAGAGCATGCGCAACTTTAACCACGCCGCCCAAAAGGCTCGTTCACATTAAGCACGTGAATTTGCGTACACGTAACAGCACCGTGCGTTCATGACAGCATGGGACTGGATTTATATTAACGAGGCGGCAGTTAGCAGCTAGCAGCTAGCTAGTCATTATGCTAATGTTCACATCAATGGTTATGTACTTTTATATTACGCTGACATCAGGATAGTGATATCCAACAGAGCTTCATGGAGCATGATACCTGTGTGGGTTGTTCATGAAACCACTTAGTAATATATAAAATTGTATATGAAGCCTGTTCTGATCAATTGGGAGTTAAAACTTGATCTCAAAAGTAAAGCTGATGATGGATCACTGTGGTGGAGTTAAAATAACAATAGCCTATTTCTCTTTGAAATGTGATGGAGTAAAAGGATCTGTGATTATTCATGTTAAGTAGCCCACAAGGAACTAAAACAATTGCAAGTGCAATAAGAAGCTACAGGAACGTTAATCTACGTCGGTAATATAACTTTATTTAATACAAGATGTAATCATTCAGCCCATGGAGTTTAATGTTTTACAAATGATGAATTACAGCAAACATGTGCAATATATCCATCATTACAGCTCCGTGGCAGTGAGGCGATATGGTCCGTTCTTATTGTGCATCCATGGGTAAAGAGAAACTCATGTAGTACTGAACACGTAACATGAACGTGCCGGGCGGCGCGGTCCCGTGGGTTAGATGCACGTTCATAATGCAGAGGGAAATAACTCTCAGAATAACGTTATTAGCACATTTTATAACTTGAGGACCGAATGTTTTTAATAAGGGCTATACAAGTGTTCATACTGGGTAGTTTATTTAGTTTAAAAACAATTATCCAACGAGTTACAGACCACTCTTTTCCCAATGTAAGTCAATGGGAAAAAGTGTTTCCGGGCCCAGCAACCTAAAGGAAGTGTAGTACCTCAGTTTGGCCAGCACGAATATTCTCATCAGACTCCGGCGCACTTCCTGGGGGCTTGCTTATTACCCGTCGGGTCTGAACAGAGAGAGAGAGCACGCTCGTGAACTGTCAACGGGGGGGGGGCGGTGTTATGCCGTGTGTGCATGATGCACCTCGCAGGAGCGCGCACAGCGTAAAGCAAAACCTCCCAGACATGTGTTGATCTGTACGGCAAAGTACGGTTTGGAAACTATATCATTTCCTTTTGGAGGGCATGCATAACACGGCATAACACCAGAGCCTCGCTGCGGGGAAACGTTGGCGCTGTTCCGAGTTTGTTCTAATCTGTCAAAATGACAGACTGCTTTCAGATTTTTCCGTCATTGATAAAAAAAAATATTCGGTTAACGGGACCACTGCTGTCCCAGCAACATCAGTACCAGCAACATCAGTACCAGCAACATCAGTACCAGCAACATCAGTAGCAGCAACATCAGTACCAGCAACATCAGTACCAGCAACATCAGTAGCAGCAACATCAGTAGCAGCAACATCAGTACCAGCAACATCAGTCCCAGCAACATCAGTACCAGCAACATCAGTACCAGCAACATCTGTACCAGCAACATCAGTACCAGCAACATCAGTACCAGCAACATCAGTACCAGCAACATCTGTACCAGCAACATCAGTACCAGCAACATCAGTACCAGCAACATCTGTACCATCAACATCAGTACCAGCAACATCAGTACCAGCAACATCAGTCCCAGCAACATCAGTACCAGCAACATCAGTACCAGCAACATCAGTACCAGCAACATCAGTAGCAGCAACATCAGTACCAGCAACATCAGTACCAGCAACATCAGTCCCAGCAACATCAGTACCAGCAACATCTGTACCAGCAACATCAGTACCAGCAACATCAGTAGCAGCAACACCAGCACCAGCAACATCTGTACCAGCAACATCAGTACCAGCAACATCAGTACCAGCAACACCAGCACCAGCAACATCTGTACCAGCAACATCTGTACCAGCAACATCAGTACCAGCAACATCAGTACCAGCAACATCAGTACCAGCAACATCTGTACCAGCAACATCAGTACCAGCAACATCAGTAGCAGCAACACCAGCACCAGCAACATCTGTACCAGCAACATCAGTACCAGCAACATCAGTACCAGCAACATCAGTACCAGCAACATCAGTACCAGCAACATCAGTACCAGCAACATCAGTACCAGCAACATATGTACCAGCAACATCAGTACCAGCAACACCAGCACCAGCAACATCTGTACCAGCAACATCAGTACCAGCAACATCAGTAGCAGCAACACCAGCACCAGCAACATCTGTACCAGCAACATCAGTACCAGCAACATCAGGACCAGCAACATCAGTACCAGCAACATCAGTACCAGCAACATCAGTCCCAAGCGAGAGAGTTCTTTCCAGAGCAGGGGATATTGTAAATGCCCAAACATCCCAGCTTATAAATACCTGGAAATGTGGACATTCTCATATTCCTAGAAACCTGTCTGATGATGCCGAGTGAGTGACTCGTGAGTTTGAGTTTGAGTTACTTGAAAAACTAAAGTGAAACTTGATTTATTTGATTGCAGGGTCTGATTATTAAATGTTTATTTGTGAGATGCAGCGGCACAAAGAAAATGCCTACTTTGTTTGGTAGTACTATAGGTACAAAAACACTGGTTTTCTTGTTCCAGTCTGTTACTGTCACTTTGTTTTTGACACTTTAAAATACTGCTATCCTACTGAAATACTGCTATCCTACTGAAATACTGCTATCCTACTGAAATACTGCTATCCCACTGAAATACTGCTATCCTACTGAAATACTGCTATCCTACTGAAATACTGCTATCCTACTGAAATACTGCTATCCTACTGAAATGCTGCTATCCTACTGAAATACTGCTATCCTACTGAAATACTGCTATCCCACTGAAATACTGCTATCCTACTGAAATACTGCTATCCTACTGAAATGCTGCTATCCTACTGAAATACTGCTATCCCACTGAAATACTGCTATCCTACTGAAATACTGCTATCCTACTGAAATACTGCTATCCTACTGAAATGCTGCTATCCTACTGAAATACTGCTATCCCACTGAAATACTGCTATCCTACTGAAATACTGCTATCCTACTGAAATGCTGCTATCCTACTGAAATACTGCTATCCCACTGAAATACTGCTATCCTACTGAAATACTGCTATCCTACTGAAATGCTGCTATCCTACTGAAATACTGCTATCCCACTGAAATACTGCTATCCTACTGAAATACTGCTATCCTACTGAAATACTGCTATCCCACTAAAATACTGCTATCCTACTGAAATACTGCTATCCTACTGAAATGCTGCTATCCCACTGAAATACTGCTATCCTACTGAAATACTGCTATCCTACTGAAATACTGCTATCCTACTGAAATGCTGCTATCCTACTGAAATACTGCTATCCCACTGAAATACTGCTATCCTACTGAAATGCTGCTATCCCACTGAAATACTGCTATCCTACTGAAATACTGCTATCCTACTGAAATACTGCTATCCCACTAAAATACTGCTATCCTACTGAAATACTGCTATCCTACTGAAATGCTGCTATCCCACTGAAATACTGCTATCCTACTTGAAATACTGCTATCCTACTGAAATACTGCTATCCTACTGAAATGCTGCTATCCTACTGAAATACTGCTATCCCACTGAAATACTGCTATCCTACTGAAATGCTGCTATCCCACTGAAATACTGCTATCCTACTGAAATGCTGCTATCCTACTGAAATACTGCTATCCTACTGAAATACTGCTATCCTACTGAAATACTGCTATCCTACTGAAATACTGCTATCCCACTGAAATACTGCTATCCTACTGAAATGCTGCACAAATCAGATTTATTATTTAATAAAGAAACATTTTTCAAGTAAAACATTTTTTTATTGGAAAACCTTTTTTTACACTTTTCCCCCCCTTTATTATTCAATATCGCGATATTATCGTACCGTGAGTTTTTGGTATCGTTACATCCCTACTGTATATACTGTATATACTTTATATACTTTATATACTTTATATACTGTACACTGTGTCCTCAGACGCCACCAGCGCTCCGCCCGTCTGTTTCTCATCCGTCAACAAACAGGGAAACAAATATGGAAACTGTGGAAAGATGAAGAACGGATCCTACATCCCCTGTGGAGACGCGTGAGTACACACAGTACACACATAGTACTCACAGTACACACATAGTACTCACAGTACACACATAGTACACACATAGTACACACAGTACACACATAGAACTCACAGTACACACATAGTACTCACAGTACACACATAGTACACACAGTACACACATAGCACACACAGTACACACATAGTACACACACACAGTACACACAGTACACACATAGTACACACATAGTACACACATAGTACACACAGTACACACATAGCACACACAGTACACACACACAGTACACACAGTACACACATAGTACACACACAGTACACACATAGTACTCACAGTACACACATAGTACACACATAGCACACACAGTACACACACACAGTACACACAGTACACACACAGTACACACAGTACACACACACTAATTAAGGAATTCTAATTTTGAATATCGTCTTAAAATCATTTTCGTATAAAAATTACATCTAAATCTAAAATAGCTGCTGATATTTGCACATCTGTCCTCTGACCTCACATCCTGTGTGTCCTCTGACATCACTTCCTGTGTGTCCTCTGACCTCACTTCCTGTGTGTCCTCTGACATCACTTCCTGTGTGTCCTCTGACCTCACTTCCTGTGTGTCCTCTGACATCACTTCCTGTGTGTCCTCTGACCTCGCTTCCTGTGTGTCCTCTGACATCACTTCCTGTGTGTCCTCTGACATCACTTCCTGTGTGTTTAGTGACGTGCAGTGCGGCAGGATCCAGTGTGAGGGGGGGAGGCAGCGCCCCCTGCTGGGCTCCAACACAGAGATCCTCACCACCACGGTGCGCTTCAACCACAGCGACCTGGTCTGCAGAGGAACCTTCTTCCACCTGGGGGACGACGTGTCTGACCCGGCCACCGTGAGCCAGGGGACGGCCTGCAGCCAGAACAAGGTCTAACCAATACCCTAACCCATACCCTAACCCACACCCTAACCCACACCCTAACCCATACCCTAACCCATACCCTAACCCACACCCTAACCATACCCTAACCCACACCCTAACCCATACCCTAACCCACACCCTAACCATACCCTAACCCACACCCTAAACCATACCCTAACCATACCCTAACCATACCCTAACCCACACCCTAACCCATACCCTAACCCACACCCTAACCATACCCTAACCCACACCCTAACCATACCCTAACCAATACCCTAACCCATACCCTAACCCACACCCTAACCCACACCTTAACCCACACCCTAACCCATACCCTAACCCATACCCTAACCCATACCCTAAACCATACCCTAACCCACACCCTAACCCATACCCTAACCCATACCCTAACCCATACCCTAACCCACACCCTAACCCACACCCTAACCCATACCCTAACCCATACCCTAACCCACACCCTAAACCATACCCTAACCCACACCCTAACCCACACCCATACCCTAACCCATACCCTAACCCACACCCTAACCCACACCCATACCCTAACCCATACCCTAACCCACACCCTAACCAATACCCTAACCCATACCCTAACCCACACCCTAACCCATACCCTAACCCATACCCTAACCCACACCCTAACCCATACCCTAACCCACACCCTAACCCACACCCATACCCTAACCCACACCCTAACCCACACCCATACCCTAACCCATACCCTAACCCACACCCATACCCTAACCCATACCCTAACCCACACCCTAACCCACACCCATACCCTAACCCATACCCTAACCCATACCCTAACCCACACCTTAACCCAGACCTTAATCTTCTTCCACCTGGGCGGAGACGGCCTGCAGCCAGAACATGGTCTAACCCAAACTTATAAAAAACATGTCTATGTAACCAGGGGTGATGTTTTGTAGAAAAGCTGAATTGTATTTATTTTCCGTGTTTCCAGGCGTGTCTGAACCAGAAGTGTCAGGACGTGTCGGTGTTCGGGGTCGAGGAGTGTCGCGCAAAGTGTAACGGACACGGGGTGAGAGACAGTTCAATTCATTAAAGAGGCCCAATCCTGCTCCCTGTGGTGCTCCCCTCCCCTCATAGCTGTTAGTGCATGTCAATGGTCTGCAGAGGCTCAAATCCCTGTGTTCCCTCCAGAGGCTGTGACTAAGGCCCCGTCCAAACGGAGACGATATCAGTTGTATCCGCTAACGTTCTCTATCGTATAGACGGTTCGGCCACACGTCCGCCCGAATCCGATACACTTTGATAACGGCTCCCAAAGTGGGTCTGGAGACGAAACGCTTGCGGCTCCGTGTGTACGCCCTATACGATCATTTCCTGAAAACTATGACGCCATAGCCCCGCCTCTCCCCACCTCTCCTGCTCACCCCGCACCACCCGCGTCATTGCTGATGCATTTCGCCAACAACAACAACAACAACAACAACAGTGGCGGATCACAGGGTTGC